>JARHVA010003298.1:1720000-1992500 GCA_037957365.1 Torreya grandis
CCTCACTACTTGTGTGTTGGAGTTAAGCATTATATAAAGGGGTTGAGGTTTATTTTAAACACAAGATTTTCAAATGTTATTCTATGTAAATAAGGCACATAAGGGTTTTTAGAGACTTAGAAATTTTGTTAATGCCTCAAGCTAAATCATTTGGTTTGAGAGTATTTCTAGGATGAAATTAAGCCCATAAAGATGATTTGAATAATTTTGAACAAATTAAGTGATTTTGAAATAATTAATAAGGATTAATCCCCATTAGAGTGGATCCATAGATGTAGGCTTTAAATTCAAACTTTTTTATCAAATCATGTGTGGTAATTCTATCATTTTACCTCTTTTATTATTTTCACTCTTAAATTTTTGTTTAGTATGGATATTTAAAATCTATAGTTAAATTTTGTAATATTTTAAATCAATTTTTTTAATTCATTAATTTAAGTGTTTGATCCAATTCAAGTGTATTTCCATAAAATTATGACACTTGATTACTATAGATTATAGATCAATAGAAAGCTCAAATAAATAAAGCAGCATAGAAAAGTAGTGTGAAAAGATTGAGTAGGTAAAGAAGCATGGAAAATCAGCATAGAAGGCTTAATTAATTAAAACAACATGAAAAATTAGCACGGAAAGCCTGAATAAGTAAAGTAAAATGGAAATCCCAAGTAAGTAAAGCAGTGTGGAAAGCTAGAGTAAGTAAAGCAATATGGAAAAATAGAATGAAAATCTTGAGTAAGTAAAGTAGCATGTAAAGCCCAAATAAGTAAATCAACATAGAAAAGTAGTGTGAAAATATTGAGTAAGTAAAGCAACATAAAAATCTTGAGTAAGTAAAGCAACATGGAAAAGTAGTGTGGAAAAGCAACATAGAAAGCTTGAGTAAGTAAAGTAACATGGAAAAACAACGTAGAAATTTTGAGTAAGTAAACCAATGTAGAAATCATGAGTAAGTAAAGCATCATGAAAAAGCAACATGGAAATTTTGAGTAAGAAATGTAGCATAGAAATCTTGATTAATTAAAGCAATGTGGAAAAGTAACATGGAAATCTTGAGTAAGTAAAGTAGTGTGGAAAGATCAAGTAAGTAAAGTAGCATGGAAAGCTCAAGTAAGTACAACAATGTTGAAAGATTGAGTAAGTAAAGTAATAGGGAAAGCCTATGAAAATAAGGTAATGTGAAAATCTTGGGTAAGTACAATAGCATGGAAAAGTAGTTGGAAAGCTTGAGTTAGTAAAGTAACATGGAAAGACAATGTGAAAATATTTAGTAAGTAAAATAGCATGGAAATCTTGAGTAAGTAAATCATCATTTAAAAGTAACATAGAAAGTATGAATAAATAAAGTAAGATAGAAATCCCAATTAAGTAAAGCTACATGAAAAGCCTAAGTAAGTAAAGTAACTTGAAAAAATAGTGTGAAAAGCTCGACTAAGTAAAGTAACATGAAAAGCTCAAGAAAGTAAAGCAACATATAAAGCCCAAGTAAGTAAAGTAGTGTGAAAAATTAATGTGGAAATCTAGATTAAGTAAGTCAACATGGAAAAGTAACATGGAAATCTTAATTAAGTAAAATAGCATGGAAAGCCTGAGTAAATAAATCAACATGAAAATCTTATGTAAGTAAAGCAACATGGAAATCTTGCATAAGTAAAGCAGCATGGAAAGCTTGATTAAGTAAAGTAGTATGAAAAATTAGTGTGGAAATCTTGAGTAAGTAAAGCAATAAGGAAAAGCATCATGGAAAGTCTAAATAAGTAAAGTTGTATGAAAATCTTGAGTAATTAAAGCAGCATGAAAAGCTTGAGTAAGAAAAGCAACATGGAAATCCAATGTGGAAAGCTCGAGTAAGTAAATTAGAATGGAAAAGTAACATGGAAAGCTTGAGTAAGTAAAGTAACATGGAAATCATGAGTAAGTAAAGTAGCATGGACAACATGAGTAAGTAAAGCAACATGGAAAGCTTGAGTAGGTGAAGTAGTGTAGAAAAGTAGCATAGAAAGTTTGAGTAAATAAAGTGGCATGAAAACTTAGTGTGAAAAGATTGAGTAAGTAAAGAATCATGGAAAGTAGCATGAAAATCTTAAGTAATTAAAGCAACATGAAAAATTTGTGTGAAAATCCTGAGTAAGTGAAGCTATGTGGAAAGTTTGAGTAAATAAAGTAGTATGAAAACCTAGAGTAAGTAAAGTATCATGGAAAAGTAGCATGAAAATCTTGAGTAACTAAAGCAGCATGAAAAAGCAACATATAAATCCCAAGTAATTAAATCAAAGTAGAAAAGTAGTGTGGAAAGCTTGAGTAACTAAAGTAGTATGGAAAGCCTGAGTAAGTAAATCAGCGTGATAGAGCAATGTAGAAAGCTTGAGAAAGTAAAGTAGCATGGAAAAGTAGTGTAGAAAGCATGAGTAAGTAAAGCAGTATGAAAAAGTAACATGGAAAGTGTGAGTAAGTAAAACAACATGGAAATCTCAATTAATTAAAGCAATGTAGAAAGCTTGAGTAAGTAAAGCAGCATGGAAAATCAATGTAGAAAGCCTTAGTAAGTAAAACACTATAGAAAAGTAGCATGAAAACTCTAAAGAAGTAAACTAGTGTGCAATGTCTGAGTAAGTAAACCAACATGGAGAGCATGAGTAAGTAAAGAAGCATGGAAAAGCAATGTGAAAATCTTGAGTTAGTAAAGCAGCATGGAAAGGCCAAATAAGTAAAGCAGCATGAAAAGCCTGAGTAAGTAAAGCAACCTAGAAAAGCAATTTGGAAATGCCAAGTAAGTAAAATGTGGAAAAGAAGCATGAAAATCCTATGTTAGTGAAGTAGGATGGAAATCTTAAGTAAGTAGTGCAAAATTCTCAATTAAGTAAAGCAACATAGAAAATTAGTATGAAAAGCCCAAATAAGTAAAGTAGCATGGAAAGCTCGAGTAAGTACAACAATAAGGAAAAGTAGTGTGCAATGCTTAAGTAAATAAAGCACCATGGAAAAATAGTGTGTAAAGCATGAGTAGGTAAAAGACTATGGACATTCTGAGTAAGTAAAGTAACATGGAAAATCATAATGGAAATCCAAAGTAAAGAATCATGGAAAGCTTGAGTAGGTAAAGCAGTAATGGAGAAATAGCATGCAAAGCCCATATAAGTAAAGTTGCATGGAAAAGTAGTGTGGAAAGACCAAATAAGTAAAATAGTGTGAAAAACCTATGTAAATAAAGCCTCATGGAAAGCTTGAGTAAGTAAAGTAGTATGGAAATGCATCATGGAAAGCCTAAGTAAGTAAAGTAACTTGAAAATTTTGAGTAAGTAAAGTAGTGTAGAAAGATTGAGTAATTAAAGAAGCATAGAAAAACAACATGAAAATCTTGAGTAAATAAATCAGCATGCAATGTATGAGTAAGTAAAGCAGTATGGAAAGCTCAAGTAAATAAAGTAATGCAAAAAGCTCAAGTAATTAAAGTAGAATGGAAAGCTTGAGTAAATAAAGTAGTATGAAAATGTAGTATGGAAAGCCCAAATAAATAAAGCAGCATGGAAAAACACCATAGAAATCTTGAGTAAGTAAATTAGTGGTGAAAGCTATAGTAAGCAATGTGGAAAACCTAAGTAAGTAAAGTAATATGGAAATCTGGAGTAATTAAAGCAACATAGAAAGCTCAAGTAAGTAGACCAACATAAAAGACTCTAGTAGTAAAGTAACATAAAAATATCAAATAAGTAAAGTAGCATGGAAAAGTAGCATCAAAACTTTGAGTAAGTAAAACAATATGGAAAGCCTGAGTAAGTAAAGTGGCATGTAAATCTAGAGTAAGTAAAGCAATATGAAAACACAATGTGGAAAGCTCGACTAAGTAAAGTAGCCTAGAAAAGTAGCATGGAAAACCTGAGTATGTAAAATAGCATGGAAATCTTGAGTAAGTAAAGCAACATGGAAAGTTTGAGTAAGTAAAGTAGCATGAAAATCCCAAGTAAGTAAATCAACATATAAAAGTACCATAGAAATCCCAAGTAAGTAAAATAGAATCGAAAACCTAGGTAAGTAAAGCAACATGAAAACCCTGAGTAAGTAAAATAATATAGAAAACTTGATTAAGTAAAGTAGCATGGAAAAGTAGCATGGAAATCCTGAGTAAATAAAGTAGCATGAAATGGCAATGTAGAAATCTTGAGTAAGTAAAGTAGTGTGAAAAACAAGAGTAAGTAAAGCAATGAAGAAAGCTTGAGTAAATAAATTAACGTGGAAAAGTAGTGTAAAAAGCTTGAGTAAGTGAAGTAGTGTGGAAATTTTAAGTAAAGTAGGGTGGAAAACCTAGAAAGCCAGAGTACGTAAAGTAGTGTGAAAAGCCTAAGTAATTTAATCAGCATAGAAAAATAGTATGTAAAGCCAAAGTAAAACAACTTGTTAAGAATGAGTAACTAAAGTAGCTTAGAAAAATAGTGTGGAAAGCTTGAGTAAGTAAAGCAGTATGAAAAAGTAGTGTGAAAATCTGAAGTAATTAATGCAACATAGAAATCTTGAGTAAGTTAAGTAGTGTAGAAAAATAGCATGGAAATATCAAGTAAAGTAGTGTGGAAAGCTTGAGTAAATAAAGCAACATGGAAAATTAGCATGAAAAGCCCAACTAAGTAAAACAATGTGTAAAAGCATGGAAAGCTTGAATAAGTAAAGTAATGTGGAAATCTTAAATAGGTAAAGTAATGTGGAAAGCTTGAGTAAGTAAAGTAGCATGAAAATTCCAAGTAAGTAAAGCATCATAGAAAATTAAAATGGAAAGATCAAGTAAAGCAACATGAAAAGCCTAAGTAAGTAAAACAATGTAGAAAATTAGTATGGAAAGATCGAGTAAACAAAGCAGTGTCGAAAGCTTGAGTAATTAACATATCATGGAAAAGTAGTGTGGAAAGCCTGAATAAGTAAAGCAACATAGAAAGATTAAGTAAAGTAGTATGAAAAGTCTGAGTAAGTAAAGCAGCATAGAAAATCTAATTAAGTAAAGCAGCGTAGAAAGCTTGAGTAAGTAAAGCAATGTAGCAAAGTAGTGTGGAAAGCTTTAGTAAGTAATGTAATATGGAAATCCTGAGACAGTAAAGTAGTGTGGAAAGCCCATATAAGTAAAGGAGTGTAGAAAGCCTAAATAAGTAAAATAATGTGAAAAAACAATGTGAAAAGCTTGAGTAGATAAAGTAGCATGGGAAAGTATTGTGGAAAGCCTGAGTAAGTAAAAAAGTGTGGAAAAGTAGAGAGAAAAGTCCAATTAAGTAAAGCAACATGGAGAGCCTGAGTAAGTTAATCATTGTGGAAAAGTAGCATGAAAATATCCATGTATGTAAAGTAGCGTAGAAAGATCGAGTAAGTAAAGTAGGATGGAAAGCTCAAGTAAGTAAAGAAGTATGGGAAGCCTAAATAATTAAAATAGCATTGAAAGCTTGAGTAAGTAAAGTAGCTTAGAAAATTAGTGTGGAAAACCTAAGTAAGCAATGTGGAAAAGTAGTATGGAAAGTATGAGTAAGTAAAGTAGTGTGGAAAGCTTGATTACGTAAATCAGTGTGGAAATGTTGATTAAGTAAAGTAGTGTGGAAAAGTAGCATGGAAAGCTTGAGTAAGTAAAGAAGCATGGAAATCTTGAGCAAGGAAAATAATGTGGAAATTCTGACTAAGTTAAACAATGTGGAAAAGTAACATGGAAAACCCACGAAAATAAAGCAGTGTATAAAGCTCAAGTAAGTAAAGCAATGTAGAAAAGTAGCATGGAAATCTTGAGTAAGTAAATTAGTGTAGAAAGCATGGGTAAGCAAAGAAGCATAGAAAACTCGAGTAAGTAAATCACCATGGAAAAATAATGTAAAAAGCATGAGTAAATAAAGCAACATGGAAAGCTTGAGTAAGTAAAGTAGCATGAAAAGCTTGAGTAAGTAAAGTAGCATGGAAAAGTAGTGTGAAAAGCATGAGCAAGTAAACCAACATGGAAAAACATCATAAAAATCTGAGGTAATTAAAGCAGTGTGGAAATCTTGAGTAAGTAAAGCAGCATGGAAAAGTAACATGGAAAGCTTGAGTAAGGAAAGCAACATTGAAAAATAGAGTGAAAATCTTATGTAAAGTAGCATGGAAAGTTTGAGTAAATAAGTATTGTGGAAAAACATCATGGAAATATTGAGTAAGTAAAATAGTGTGAATAGCCTAAGTAATGGTGTGTGGAAAACTCAAGTAAGTAAATGAGCATTGATAGCTACATAGAAAGTCCAAGTAAGTAAAGAATTTTGAAAAAGTACCATGGAAATCCTAAGTAAATAAAGAACCATATAAAAGTAGCATGAAAATCTCAAGTAATTAAAGTAATGTATAAAATTAGTGTGGAAAGCTTGAATAAGTAAAGTAGCATGGAAAGCTAGAGCAAATAAAGCAATGTAAAAAAGTAGAGTGGAAAGACTAAGTAATTATAGTAATGTGGAAATCTTGAGTAAGAAAATTAGTGTGGAAAGCCCTAGTAAGTAAATCAATGTGAAAATCTTCAGTAAGAAAAGTAGAGGAAAAGTAGTGTTAAAAGATCAAGTCAGTATAATAGTGTAGAAAGCTTGAGTAAGTAAAGGACCATGGAAAGCTTGAGTAAGTAAAGTAATGTGTAAAAGTAGCATGGAAAGTTTTATTAAGTAAAACATTATAGAAAGCTTGAGTAAGTAAAGAAGTGTGGAAAGCCTAAGTACGTAAAATAGTGTGGAAAAATAATGTGGCATGTCTGAGTAAGAAAATCAACATGGAAAAATAGCATGAAAAGCTTGAGTAGGTAAAGTAGCATGGAAAGCCTGAGTAAGTAAAGCAACATGGAAAATCAACATAGAAAGCCTAAGTAAAAAAATATGGAAAAGTAGCGTGGAAAACTTGCGTAAGTAGTGTGGAAAAGTAGCATGGAAAACTTGAATAAGTAAAGCAATGTGGAAATGTAGTGTGAAAAGCTCGAATAAGTTAAGCAGTGTGGAAAGCTCAAGTAAAACAACATTGAAAAGTAGTATAGAAAGCTAGAGTAAATAAAACAACATTGAAAAGCACCATTGAAAGCTTGAGTAAGTAATGAAGTGTGGAAAAGCTGAGTAAAGTAGTATGAAAAGTTCAAGTGATGTACCATGGAAAAGTAGTGTGAAAATCCCAAATAAGTAAAATAGCATGGAAAGTCTAAGTAAGTAAAGTAGCATGGAAAAGCAACATGAAAAGCTTGAGTAAGTAAAGCAACATAAATAGCTTGAGTATGTAAATAATGTGTAAAATAGTGTGGAAAGATTGAGTAAGTAAAGCGACATGAAAAAGTAGCATGGAAAACTTGTGTAAATAAAGTATCATGGAAATCTCGAATAAGTAAAGTAGTGTAGAAATCTTGAGTAAGTAAAGTGGCATGGAAAAGCAACATGAAAATCTTGATTAAGTAAAGCAATGTGGAACACCTGAGTAAGTAAAGTATCATGAAAAGCTAGAGTAAGTAAAGTAGTATAGAAATATTGAGTAAATAAAGCAACATAAAAAAATAACATGGAAAGCTCGAGTAAGTAAATCAGTGTGGAAAATAATTTTGGAAAGCCCAAGTAAGTAAATAGCATAACAATCTTGATTAAGTAAAGTAACATAGAAAATTAGTGTCGAAATCTCATGTAAGTAAAGCAGTGTGAAAAGCTAGAGTAAGTAAAATAGTGTAGAATGCATGAGTAAGTAAAGTAGTGTGAATAGTAGAAAAGCAACATAGAAAGCTTGAGTATGCAAAGAATTATGAAAAAGTAGTGTGAAAAGCTCAATTAAGTAAAGCAACATGAAAAATTAACGTGGAAACCCTGAGTAAGTAAATCAGTGTAAAAAGATTGAGTAAATAAAGCAACATGGAAAAGCAGTGTGAAAAGCCCAAGTAAATAAATCAACATGGAGAAACAATGTGAAAATTTTGAGTAAGTAAAGCAGTATGGAAAAGTTGTATGAAAATCTCAAATAAGTAAAATAGCATGGAAAAGTAAAGCAACATGGATAAGCAGCGTAGAAAGCTCGAGTAAGTAAAGCAGTGTAGAAAGCTTGAGTAAGTAAAGCAATGTGGAAAGATTGAGTAAGTAAAGTAGTTTGGAAAGCTTGAGTTAGTAAAGTAGCATTGAAAAGTAGTGTGAAAAGCCTTAGTAAGTAAAGCAATGTGAAAAAGTATTATGAAAAGCTCAAGTAAGTAAAATAACCTAGAAAGCTTGAGTAAATAAAGTAGGATGAAAAGCTTGAGTAACTAAAGCAGCTTGGAAAAGCAACTTAAAAATATCAAGTAACATTAAAATCCCAAGTAAATAAATCAATGTAAAAATTATGAATGAGTAAAGCAATGTGGAAAAGCAGCATGAAAAGCCCAAAAAATTAAAGCAACATGGAAAAGGAGCATGAAAGGTTTGAGTTAGTAAAGTAACATATAAATTTTGATTAAGTAAAGCAGTGTGAAAAGCTTGGCTAAGTAAAATAACTTTGAAATCTTGAGTAAGTAAAACAACATGGAAAAGTAGTGTGAAAAACTCAAGTAAGTAAAGAAGCAAGAAAAAGTAACATGGAATGCCGGAGTAAGTAAAGTAGGGTTGCAAAGCAGTGTGGGAAGCTCGAGTAAGTAAAATATTGAGAAAATCATGATTAAGTAAAGCACCATGGAAAAGCATTTTAGAAATCGTAAGTAAGTAAAGTAGCATGGAAATATTGAGTAATTAAAGTAGTATGGAAAGCTTGAGCAAGTAATGCAATATGGAAAAGCAGTGTGGAAATTTTGATTAAGGTTGCATGGAAAAGGAGCTTGGAAAGACTGAGTAAGTAAAGTAGCATGGAAAAGTAGCTTGAAAATCTTGAGTGAGTAAATTAGTGTATAAAGTCTGAGTAAGTAAAGCAACGTGGAAAGCTTGAGTAAGTAAAGAAGCATGGAAAGCTTAAGTAAATAAAGTAACATGGAAAGTTTGAGCAAGTAAAGTAGTATGGAAAGCTTGAGTAAATAAAGTAGCATGGAAAATTAGTGTAGAAATCCCAAATAAGTAAAGTAGCATAGAAAGATTGAGTAAGTAAAGCATCGCGGAAAAGCACTATGGAAAGCTCGACTAAGTAAAATAGCATGGAAAAGCAACATGGAAAGCTTTAGTAAGTAAAGTAGCATAGAAAATCAACTTGGAAAGCTTAAGTAAGTAAAGCAACATGAAAAATTAGCATAGAAACCATGAATTAGTAAAGCAACGTGGAAAGCTTGAGTAAGTAAAGCAACATGGAAAGCCTTATTAAGTAAAGCAACATGGAAAGCTCCAGTAAGTGAAGTAGTATGTAAATCCTGAGTAAGTAAATTAGTGTGGAAAATCAATGTGAACATCTCAAGTAAGTAAAGCAACATAAAAAGCTTGAGTAAGTAAAGTAGCATGAAAATCTTGAGTAAGTAAAGTAACATGGAAAAATAACATAGAAAGCCTGAGTAAGTAAACTAGTGTAAAAAAGTAGCATGAAAAGCCTAAGTATGTAAAGTCACGTGGAAAACTTGAGTAAGTAAAGCATCATGAAAAGCTCAAGTAATTAAAGTAGTGTGAAAAACATGAATAACTAAAGTATCATGGAAAGCTTGAGTAAGTAAAGCTACATGGAAAACTTGAGTAAGTAAAGCAACGTAGAAAACTCAAGTCAATAAAGTAGCATGAAAAAGTATCATGGAAAGCTTGAGTAAGTAAAGTAGCATACAAAATTAGTAAAAAAAGCATGAGTAAATAAAGTAATGTGGAAAGTCTGAGTAAGACAAGGAGCATGGAAAGCCTAAGTAAAAAAAGTAGCATAGAAAGATTGAGTAAGTAAAATAGCATAGAAATTCAGAGTAAGTAAAGTAGTGTAGAATACATGAGTAACTAAATTAACATGAAAATCCCCAATAAGTAAAGTAATGTTGAAAGCTTGAGTAAGTAAAGCAACATGGAAAAGTAGCGATGAAATCTTGAGTAAGTAAAACAATGTGGAAAGTATGAGTAAATAAAGCAGTGTGGAAAAGTAATGTGGAAGGTTTGAGTAAGTAAATTAGCATGGAAATGTAGCTTGGAAAACCCAAGTAAAGTAGTGTGGAAAAGTAATGTGTAAAGCCCAAGCATGTAAAGGAGTATGGAAAGTTAGAATAAGTAAAGTAGCATGGAAAAGTAGTGTAAAAAGCCTGATTAAGTAAAACAATGTGGAAAGCTTAAGTAAATAAAGTAGTATAAAAAATTAGCATGGAAAGCTTAAGTAATTAAATCAACATGGAAAGCCTGAGTAAGTAAAGCATCATAGAAAGCCCAAGTAAAGTAACATGAAAGAGTAATATGTAAAGCTTGAGTTAGTAAAGTAGTGTGGAAAGATCGAGTAAGTAAAGTAGCATGAAAAGCCTTAGTAAATAAAGCAACGTGAAAATTATAATGAAAATCTCAAGTAAGTAAAACATGGAAAGCTCAAGTACGTAAAGTAACATAGAAAATAGCATGGAAAGCCCCAAGTATGTAAAACAACATAGAAATCCCGAGTAAGTAAAGCAACATGTAAAACTAACATAGAAATCTTGAGTAAGTAAAGTAGCATAGAAAAGTAGCGTGAAAACCTAGAGTAAGTAAATTAAGATGGAAAAGTAGTGTGGAAATCATGAGTAAGTAAAGTAGCGTAGAAAGTTTGAGTAAATAAAGTAGTGTGGAAAGCTTGAGTAAATAAAGTAGCATGGAAATCTTTAGTAAGTAAAGCAATGTGGAAATCTCGAGTAAGTAAAGCATCATGAAAAAGTAGAATGGAAATTTTGAGTAAGTAAAGCAACATGGAAAGCTTGAGTAACTAAAGCAATGTGAAAAAATAATGTGGAAAGCTTGAGTAAGTAAAATAGCATGGAAATCCCAAGTAAGTAAAGTATTATGGAAAAAGAGTGTGGAAAGCCTGAGTAAATGAAGTAACATGAAAAGCCTGAGTAACTAAATTAGCCTAGAAATCCCAAGTAATTAAAGTAGCGTAGAAAGCTTGAATAACTAAAGTAACATGGAAAGCCTAAGTAAAATAAAGTGAAAAGCTTAAGTAAAGCAATGTGGAAAGCTTGAGTAAGTAAAGTAGCATAGAAAAGCAACACTAAAATCCTAAGTAAGTAAAAAAACATAAAAAAGCTATGTGGAAAGTCCAAGTAAGTAAATCAATATGAAAAACTTGGTTAATTAAAGCAATGTGGAAATCCTGAGTAACTAAAGTAGCATGGAAATGTAGCTTGGAAAGCCCAAGTAAAGTTATGTGGAAAAGCAGCATATAAATCCTAGGTAAGTAAAAAAGTGTGGAAAGCTGGAGTAAGTAAAGTAGCATGAAAAGCCTAATTAAGTAAGGCAGCATGGAAAGCTCGAGTAAGTAAAGTAGTATGAAAAATTAGCATGGAAAGCTCAAGTAAATAAATCAGCATGGAAAGCCTGAATAAGTAAAGTAGCATGAAAAAGCAATGTAGAAAGCCCAAATAAATAAAGCAACATCGAAAGCCCAAGTAAATAAAGCAACATGGAAAGCCCAAGTTAATAAAGCAACGTGGAAAGATCGAGTAAGTAGCATGGAAAATAGCATGAAAGCTCAAGTAAGTAAAGTAACATGAAAAGTTTGAGTAAGTAAACCAACATGGAAAGTTTGTGTATGTAAAATAATATAGAAAGCATGAGTAAGTAAAGTAGTATGAAAAATCAACATAAAAATATTGAGTAAATAAAGTAGCATGGAAAATCAATGTGGAAAACTTGAATAAGAAAAATTAGCATGGAAAAGTAGCATGAAAAGCTTGATTAAGTAAAGTAACGTGGAAAGCCTGAATAATTAAAGTAGCATAGAAAGTCCAAGTAGGTAAAATAATATGAAAATATTAAGTAAAGTAATTTGGATTGCCTAAGTAAGTAAAGTAGTGTGAAAAAGTAGCATGAAAAGCTTGATTAAATAATGCAATGTGGAAAACTCAAGTAAGTAAAGTAATGTGAAAAACCAATGTGAAAATCCTAAGTAAAGTAGTATGGAAAAGTACTGTTAAAAACTTGAGTAAGTAAAGTATCTTAGAAATCCTGAGTAACTAAAGTAGCCTAGAAAGCTTGAGTAAGTAAAGTAGCATGTAAAGATCAAGTAAGTAAAGTAGCATGGAAAGCCTAAGCAAAGCAACTTAAAAAGCTTGAGTAATTAAAGTAGGATGGAAAGCTTGAGTAAGTAATGTAATATGGAAAATTAGTGTGAAAAGCTTGAGTAAGCAAAGTAGCATGAAAAAGAAGCATGGAAAGCCTAAGTAAGTAAAGCAATGTGGAAAGCTTGAGTAAGTAAAGCACTATAGAAAGCCTGAGTAAGTAAAGCAATGTGAAAAATCAACATGTAAAGCTCAAGTTAATAAAGTAGCATGGAAAGCCTGAGCAAGTAAAGCATTGTAAAAAAGCAGCATGGAAAGCCTTAATAAGTAAATTAGCATGGAAAGGTTGAGTAAGTAAAGTAGTGTAGAAAGCTTGAGAAAATAAATCAGTCTAGAAAGCTTGATTAAGTAAAATAACATGGAAATCTTGAGTAAATAGCATGGAAAAGCAGTATAAAAAGTCCAAGTAAGCAAAGTAGCATGGAAAAGCAATGTCAAAATCTCAAGTAAGTAAAGTAACATGGAAAATTAGTGTGGATAGCCCAAGTAAAGTAGCATGGAAAGTCTGAGTAAGTAAAGTAGCATGGAAATTTTGAGTAAGTAAAGTAGCATAGAAAGCTCAAGTAAGTAAAGTAACATGAAGAGCCTAAGTAAGTAAAGCAATATGAAAAAGGAGTGTGGAAAACATGTGTAAGTAAAGTAGCATAGAAATCTTGAGTAAGTAAAGTAGCATAGAGAAGCAACGTGAAAAGCTTGAGTAAGTAAAGTATCATGAAAAAATAGTATGGAAAGCTTGAGTAAGTAAAGCAACATAGAAAATTATTATAGAAAGCTTGAGTAAGTAATGTAGTGTGGAAAGCCCGAGTAATTAAAGTATCATGGAATGCCTAAGTAAAATAATATGGAAACTCTGAGTAAATGATTTAGCATAAAAAAGTAATGTGGAAAGCTTGAGTAAGTAAATCAACATAGAAAAATAGTGTGGAAAGCCCAATAAGTAAAGCAGCATGAAAACCTTGATTAAGTAAAGCAGCATGGAAAAGCCATGTCAAAAGCTTGTGTAAGTAAAATAGGGTAAAAATCCTGAGTAAGTAAAGTAGTGTGGAAATCTTGAGTAAGTAAAGTAGTGTGAAAAGCTTGAGTAAGCAGCATGGAAAGCTCTAGTATATAAAGGAGCATGGAAAAATAGTGTAAAAAGATCGATTCTGTAAAGCAACATGAAAAAGTAGCATGGAAAGATCGAGTAATAAAAGTAGTGTGGAAAACTTAAGTAAATAAAATAACATGGAAAAGTAGTGTGGAAAGCCCAAGTAAATAAAGCAACATGGAAAAACAATGTCGAAAGTCTGAGTAAGTAAAGCAACATAGAAAAGTTGTATAGAAAGCTTGAATAAGTAAAGTAGTGTGGAAAGCTTGAGTAAGTAAAGCAACACGGAAAAGTAGTATAAAAATATTGAGTAAGTAAAGTAGTGTAGAAAATTAGCATATAAAGCTTGAGTAAGTAAAGTAGCATGAAAAGCCTGAGTAAGCAAAGCAGTGTGAAAAGCTCAAGTAAAGCAACATGGAAAAGTAGTGTGGAAAGCCTTAGTAAGTAAATCAACGTAAAAAAGTAGCATGGAAAGCTCAAGCAAGTAAAACAACATATAAATCTTGAGTAAATGAAGCAGGATGAAAAGTTTGAGTAAGTAAAGAAACTCAAAAAAGAAACATGGAAATCTTAAGTAAAGTAATGTGAAAATCTTTAGTAAATAAATTAGCACAGAAACTATGAGTAAGTAAAGGAGCATGGAAAGCTTGAGAAAGTAAAAGAGCATGAAAAGTTTGAGTAAGTAAAGTACGATGGAAATTTTGATTAAGTGAAGCAATGTGAAAAGCTTGATTAAGTAAAATATCATGGAAAGCCTAAGTAAGTAAAGTAACATAGAAAAGCAATGTGAAAAACTCAAGTAAAGGAGCATGAAAAGTAGTATGGGAAGTCTAGGTAAGTGAAGTAGGGTGGAAAAGCAATGTGAAAAACTTAAGTAAAACAACATGTAAAGCATAAGTAAGTAAAGCACTGTGAAAAAGTAGCATAAAAATCCTGAGTAAGTAAAGTAGCATGGAAAAATAGTGTGGAAAGCCCAAGTAATTAAAGTAGTGTAAAAAAGTAGCATAGAAAGCCTGAGTAAGTAAAGCAACCTATAAAAGTAGTGTAGAAATATTGATTAAGTACAATTACATGGAAAAGCAGCATGAAAATCTTGAGCAAGTAAAGCAACATGGAAAAGTAGTGTAAAAAACTTGAGTGAGTAAAGTAGCATGGAAAGCTTGAGCAAAGTAAAGCAGCGTGGAAAGCTTGAGCAAATAAAACAACGTGAAAAGCTTGAGTAAGTAAAGAAGCATGGAAAAATAGTGTAAAAAGCTTGAGTAAGTAAAGTACAATAGAAATCTCGAGTGAGTAAAGTAGCATAGAAAGCCTGAGTAGGTAAAGTAGCATGAAAATCTTGAGTAAATAAAGAAATGTAAAAACCTTGAGTAAGTAAAGAAGCATGGAAAAATAGTGTGGAAATCATGAGTAAGTAAAGTAATATGGAAAGCTCGAGTAAGTAAAGCAGCGTGGATAGTCTGAGTAAGTAATGTAGCATGGAAAAGAAACACTAAAATCATGCGTAAGTAAAGAAGCATTGAAAGCTTGATTAAGTAAAGCAACATAGAAAAGCAGCATGAAAATCTCAACTAAGTAAAAAATCTTGGAAATCATGAGTAAGTAGTGCAACATAAAAAATCAATGTGAAAAGTCTAAGTAAGTAAAGCAACATGAAAAAGTGGCATGGAAAGCCTGAGTTAGTAAAGTAGCATGGAAACCTTAAGAAAGTAAAGCAACGTGCAAAATCCTTAGTAAGTAAAGCAACGTGAAAAGCTCTAATAAGTAAAGTAGTGTGGAAATCCTGAGTAAGTAAAGTAGTGTGGAAAATCAATGTGAAAAGCCCAAGTAAATAAAGTAGTATGAAAATCTTGAGTAAGTAAAGTAACATAGAAAAGCAACATGAAAAGATTGAGTAAGTAAAGTAACATAAAAAAGTAGCATGGAAAGCCTGAGTAAGTAGTGTGGAAAAGCAGCATGGAAAATTTTAGTAATTAAAGTCACATGGAAAGTTTGACTAAGTAAAGCATCATGAAAAGCTCGAGTAAGTAAAGTAGTGTGGAAATCATGAGTAAGTGAAGCAGCATGGAAATCTCGAGTAAGTAAAGCTAGGTGGAAATCTCAAGTATGTAAAGTAGTATGGAAAGCCCCCATACGTAAATCAATAGGGAAAGTCCAAGTAAATAAAGTAGCATGGAAAATCATCATGTAAATCTCTAGTAATTAAAGTATCTTGAAAAAGTAGCAAGAAAAACATGAGTAAGTAAACTAGTGTGAAAATTCAAAGTAAGTCAAGTAGCATGGAAAGCCTGAGTAAATAAAGTAACATGGAAAGATTGAGTAAGTAAACTAGCATGAAAAGTCTGAGTAAGTAAAGTAGCATAGAAATCTTGAGTAAGTAAAGCAACATGGCAAAGCAACATAAAAATCCTCAATAAGTAAAGCAATGTCAAAAGCTTGAGTAAGTAAAGAAGCATGGGAAAGAAGTGATGAAATCTCGAGTAAGTAAAGCAACGTGGAAAGCCTAAGTAAGTAAAGTAGTGTGGAAAAGCAATGTGAAAACCCTGAGTAAGTAAATCAACATGGAAATATAGCTTGGAAAATCTAAGTAAAGTAGTGTATAAAAATAGCATGGAAATCTTGATTAAGTAAAGTAAAGTGGAAATTCCAAGTAAGTAGTGTAGTATGAAAAAATAACATGGAAAGCTCAAGTAAGAAAGTCAATGTGGAAAGCCTGAGTAAGTAAAGTAGCATGGAATGCCCAAGTAAATAAAGTAATGTAAAAGAGCAACATGTAAAGCCTAAGTTATTAAATCAATGTGAAAAGCTCAAGTAAGTAAAGCAACATGAAAAGCTTTGATTAGTAAAGCAACATGAAAAATAGCATGGAAATCTATAGTAATTAAATCAACATGGAAAGCTTGAATAAGTAAAGCAACATAGAAAACTCAAGTATGTAAAGCAACATAAGAAGCCTGAGTTAGTAAAGTAGTGTGTAAAAGTAACATGGAATGCTTGAGTAAGTAAAGTAGCATAGAAAAGCAATGTGGAAATCTTAAGTAAATTAGCATGGAAAAGTAGTGTGGAAAGCTCAAGTAATAAAAGTAGCATGGAAACCCTAAGTAAGTAAAGCAGTGTGAAAACCCTGAGTAAGTAAAGAAGCATGAAAATCTTAAGAAACTAAATCAACGTGGAAAGCCTAAGTATGTAAAGTAGCATGGAAATCATGAGTAAATAAAGTAGCTTGGAAATCTCAAGTAAGTAATGTAGAAAAAAATGTAAAAATCCCAAGTAAATAAAGTAGCATGGAAAGCCTGAGTAAGTAAAGAAGTATGAAAAAGTAGTGTGAAAATCTTGAGTAAGTAAAGTAACATGGAAAGCATGAGTAATTAAAGTAGCCTGAAAATCCCAAGTAAGTCAAGCAACATGAAAATCTCAAGTAAGTTAAGTAATGTGGAAATCCTAAGTAAAGCAACATGAAAAGCCTAAGTAAGTAAAGTAATGTAAAAAGTTTGAGTAAGTAAAGCAATATGCAAAAGCAGTGATGAAAGATTGAATAAGCAAAGCAATGATGAAAAATTGTAAGGAAAGCCTGAGTAAGTAAATTAATGTCAAAAACTTGAGTAAGTAAAGTAGTGTGGAAAAACAACGTGGAAAGCCTGAGTAAGTAAAGCACCATGGAAATACAACTTTGAAATCCCAAGTAAAATAATGTGGAAAAGTAGTGTGTAAAGCCTGAGTAAGTAAAGGAGTACAGAAAGCTAGAGTAAGTAAAGCAGCATGGAAAGCTTGATTAAGTAAAGCAACATGGAAATCCTGAGTAAGTAAAGCAATATGAAAAAGTAGCATGCAAAGCTCATATAAGTAAATCAGCATGGAAGTCCTAATTAAAGTAGCATGGAAAAGTAGTTTGGAAAGCCCAAGTAAATAAAGCAACATAGAAAAATAACATGGAAAGCCTGAGTTAGTAAAGTAATGTGAAAAACTTGAGTAACTAAAGTAGAATAGAAAAGTAAAGTGGAAAATAATGTGAAAAGTTCATGTAAAGCAGCATGAAAAGTCTGAGTAACTAAAGTAGCATGGAAAAGTAGCATAGAAAGCCCAAGTATGTAAAGTAGCATAGAAAACCTGAATAATTAAAGCAATATGCAAAAGCAACATAGAAAGATTTAGTAAGTAAAGTAGGATTGAAAAGTAGCATGGGAAGCTCGAGTAAGTAAATTAGAATGAAAAAGTAGTATGAAAAGCTTGAGTAAGTAAAGTAGCATGGAAAGCCTGAGTAAGTAAAGTAACATAGAAAGTATGAGTAAGTAAAGCAACGTAGAAATCTTGAGTAAGTAAAGCAATATAGAATTCTTGAGTAAGTAAAGTAGCATGAAAATTTTGAGTAAATAGAGTAGCATGGAAAGCACAAGAAAATAAACCAATGTATAGAAACAATGTGGAAAACCTAAGTAAAGTACTGTGGAAAGCTTGAGTAAATAAAGTAGTATGGAAAAGTAGTGTAAAAAACCTAAGTAAAGTAGCATGGAAATCTTGAGTAACTAAATTAACCTAGAAAACCTGAGTAAGTAAAGCAGCACGGAAATATCAAGTAAAGTAGCATGAAAAGCCTAAGTAAACTAACATGAAAAGCTTGAGTAAGTAAAGTAGTGTGGAAAACTCAACCACGTAAAATAGTATGGAGAAGTAGCATGGAAAGCCCAAGTAAGTAAAGCAACAAGAAAAATAAGCGTGGAAAGCCTGAGTATGTAAAGTAATGTTGAAAAGTAATATGGAAAGCTTGAGTAAGTAAAGCAACGTGGAAAAATACCATATAAAGCTCAAGTTATTAAAGTAGAGCGAAAAGCCTGAGTAAGTAAAGTGGCATGGAAAAATATCATGGAAATCCTTTGTAAATAAATCAGCATGGAAAAGTAATGTGAAAAGGTTGAGTAAGGCAGTGTGGAAAACCTAAGAGTAAAGCAGTCTAGAAAGCTTAAGTAAGTACAGTAGCATGAAAATCTTGAGTAAGTAACGTGAAAATGCAATATAGAAAGCATGAGTAACTAAAGTAGTATGAAAAACAATGTGAAAATCCCAAGTAAAGTAGCATCAAAAAGCAATGTGGATAGCCTGAGTAAGTAAAGTAGCATGAAAAGCCAAAGTAAAGTAGTTTAGAAAGCTTGAGTAGGTAAATCAATGTGGAAAATTAGCATGGAAAGCTCAAGTAAGTAAAATAATATGGAAAGATCGATTAAATAAAGTATCATAGAAATATTTATTACGTAAAGTAGCATAAAAAGCTTGAGTAAGTAAAGGTGTATGGAAAAGGAGCGTGGAAATCTTGAGTCAGTGAAGTAGTGTAGAAAAATAGGGTGGAAAGCTTGAGTAAGTAAAATAGCATAAAAAATAGCGTGGAAAGCCTAAGGAGGTAAAGTAGCATGAAAATCCTAAGTAAAGTAGCATGGAAAGACTAAGTAAGTAAAGTAGCGTGGAAAGCTCAAGTAAGTAAAGTAGAGTGGAAATCCTAAGTAAGAAAAGTACCATAAAAATCTCAAGTAAGTAAAGTAGTATGGAAAAATAACATGAAAAGCTTGAGTAAGTAAAACAATGTGGAAAACTCAAGAAAGTAAAACAACATGGAAAATTAATGTGGAAATCCCATGTTATTAAAGCAATGTGGAAAAGTAGCATTGAAAGCTTGAGTAAGTAAAACAACGTAGAAAGCTAGATACGTAAAATAGTGTGCAAAAGCCGAGTGGAAATCTTGAGTAAGTAAAGAATCATGGAAAAACAATGTAGAAATCTTGAGTAAGTAAAGTAGCATGGAAAGTGTGAGTAAGTAAAACATCATGAAAAACTTGAGTAAGTAAAATAGTATGAAAAGCTAGAGTAAGTAAAGTAATGCAGAAAAGCAATGTGAAAAGTTTGAGCAAGTAAAGTAGCATTGAAATCCCAAGTAAAGCATCATGGAAAGCTTGAGTAAGTAAATAATCTTAAAAATCCCAAGTAAAGTAACATAGAAAAGTAGCATAGAAAGCTCATGTTAGTAAAGCAACATGGAAAGCTAGAGTAAGTAAATCAATGTGAGAAGTGGCTTGGAAAGCCTGAATAAGTAGAGTAGTGTGGAAAGCTTGAGAAAGTAAAGTAATGTGGAAAAGCAGTGTGGAAAGCTTGAATTAATAAAGTAGTGTGTAAAGTTCAAGTAAGTAAAGTATTATAGAAAAATAATGTGGAAAGCCTTATTAAGAAGGCAACATGGAAAACTAGCATAGAAAGCTCAAGTAAGTAAAGTAGCATAAAAAAATAATGTATAATTCTTGAGTAAGTAAAGCAATATTAAAAATAAGTATGGAAAGCTTGAGTAAGTAAATTAGTATGGAAAAGCAATGTGGAAAGCCTGAGTAAGTAAATTAGCATGGAAAAGTAGCATGGAAAGCTTGAGTAAGTAAAGTACCATGGAAAGCCTGAGTAAGTAAAGCAGTGTAGAAAGTTTGAGTAAATAAAGCAGCATGGAAAAGTACCATGGATAGCTCGAGTAAGTAAAGTAGCATGGAAAACCCAAGTAATCAAGGGAGTATAGAAAAGTAGCTTGAAAAGCTTGAGTAAGTAAAGTAGTGTAGAAATATTGAATAAGTAAAGTGGTATGGAAAAGTAGTGTGAAAATCTTGAGTAAGTAAAGTTGAATGAAAAATCAGTGTGAAAAGCTTAATTAAGTAAATTTGTATTTAAAATTAGCATAGAAAGCCCAAGTAAGAAAATTAACATGAAAATTTTGAGTAAGTAAAGTAGTTTAGAAATCTTGAGTAAATAAAATAACACAAAAACTCAAGTAAAGTAGTGTCAAAAGCTTGAGTAAGTAAAGCAACATGAAATGATTGAGTAAGTATCGTAGAGTGAAAAAACAACATTAAAATCTCAAGTAATTAAATCAATGTAGAAATCCTGATTAAGTAAAGCAATGTGAAAATCTTGATTAATTAAAACAACATGGAAAAGTAGCGTAGAAATCTTGAGTAAGTAAAGTAATGTAGAAAGCTCGAGTAAGTAAACTAGTATGGAAATGTAGTGTAGAAATATTGACTAAGTAAATTAACATGGAAAATAAGTGTGAAAATATCTAGTAAATAAAGTAGTGTGAAAAGCTTGAGTAAGTAAAGTAGCATAGAAATTCTAGGTAGGTAAAGCAGCATGGAAATCTTGAGTAAGTAAAGAAACATAGAATGCTAGAGTAAGTAAAGCATCATAAAAATGTAGCATGAAAATCTTAAGTAAATAAAGTAGCACGAAAATCTTGAATAAGTAAATCAATGTAGAGAAACTTTATGGAAATCCTAAGTAAAGTAGTGTGAAAATTTTGAGTAAGTAGTATAGAAAAGCAGTGTGGAAAACATGAGTAAGTAAAGTAGCATGGAAATCCTAGGTAACTAAAGTTACCTAGAAACCTTGAGTAAGTAAAGTAGCGTAGAAAGATCGAGTAAGTAAATTAGCATGAAAATCATAAGTAAACCAATGTGAAAAGCTTGAGTAAGTAAACCAATGTAGAAAGTCTGAGCAAGTAAAGCAGCATGGAAAAGTAGCATGAAAAGCTTAAGTAAAGCACCATGAAAAAGAAGGATAAAAAGCCCAAGTAAGTGAAGTAATGTGGAAAAGTAGTGTGAGAAGATCAAGAAAGTAAAGCACCATGAAAAGCTCAAGTAAGTAAAGAAACATGAAAAAGTAGCATGTAAAACTTGAGTTAATAAAATAGTGTAGAAAGCTTGAGTAAGTAAAGCAGCATAGAAAAACAACATGGAAAGCCTTTCTAAGTAAAGTAGCATGGAAAGATTGAGTAAGTAAAGTAGCATGAAAAGCTTGAGAAATTAAAGCAGTTTGGAAAGCTTGAATAAGTAAAGAAGCATGGAAATCTTGAGTAACTAACGTCAAAACATAGTATGGAAAGCTTGAGTAAGTAATGTAGCATGGAAAAGCAATGTGAAAATCTCAAGTAAAGTAGCATGGAAAAATAGCATAGATATCTTGAGTAAGTAAAGTAGCATAGAAAGCCTATGTAAAGCAGTGTGGAAAGCTTGAGTAAGTAAATCAAAGAGGAAAATTAGCATGGAAAGCTCGAGTAATCCAAACGTGGAAAGCCCAAGTAGGTAAAGTAGTGTGGAAAATTCAAGTAAAATAACACAAAAAGATTGAGTAAGCAAAGCTGTCTGGAAAGTATGAGTAAGTAAAGTAGTATGAAAAAGCAGTGTGGAAATCTTGAGTAAATAAAATAGGATAAAAATGTAATGTAGAAAGCCTAAGTAAGTAAAGTAGCATGGAAAGCTTGAGTAAGTAAAGCAGTAATCAAAGCTCAAGTGAGTAAAACAATGTGGAAAGCTCAAGTAAAGTAGTTTTGAAAGCTTGAGTAAGTAAAGTAGTGTGAAAATCACAAGTAAATTAGCATGAAAAAGCAACATGAAATGTTTGACTAAGTAAAATAATGTGGAAAACTTGAAAAAGTAAACTAGCATGGAAATCCCAAGTAAGTAAAGCAACATGGAAAAGTAGTGTGGAAAGCTTGAGTAAGTAAAACAAAATTGAAAACCAAAGTAAGTAAAATAATGTGTAAAAGCAAGATGGAAAGCCCGAGTAAGTAAAGAAGCATCAAAATTTTGAGTAAGTAAAGTAGTGTAGAAAGCTTGAGTAAGTAAAATAACATAAAAATTTTGAGTAAGTAAAGCAACATGGAAAGCCTAAGTAAGTAAAGTAACAAAAAAAAGCAGTCTAAAAAGTTTGAATAAGTAAAGCATCATGGAAAGCCTGAGTAAGTAAAGAATCTTAGAATTCCCGAGTAAAGCAATGTAAAAAAATAGTGTGGAAATCTTAAGTTAGTAAAGTAACATGGAAAGTTTGAGTAAGTAAAGTAATGTGGAAAAGTAGCTTAGAAAGCTTGGGAAATTAAAGTATCATGGAAATCTTGAGTAAGTAAAACAATGTGAAAAAGTAGTGTGGAAAGCTTGAGTTAGTAAAGTAGTGTGAAAATCACAGGTAAATAAAGTAGCATGGAAAATCAATGTGGAAAACCTTATTAAGTAAAGAAACATGCAAAAATAGAATAGAAATCTCAAGTAAATAAAATAGCATGAGAAACCCAAGTAAGTAAAGCAGCATAGAAAAGCAACATAGAAAGCTTGAGTAAGTAAAGCAATATGAAAAAGTAGCATCGAAAGCCTTAGTAAGTAAAGTATTTTGGAAAATTATAATGGAAATCCTGAGTAAGTAAAGTAGCATTTAAATCCTGAGTAAGTAAAGTAGCATAGAAATTCTATGTAAGTAAAGTAGTGTGAAAAGCTTGAGTAAATAAAACAACATAAAAAAGTAGTGTAGAAAGCTCAAGTAAATAAAACAACATGAAAAACCTAAGTATTCAAGGTAGTTGGAAAAGCAACGTGGAGAGTTTGAGTAAGTAAAGCAATGTGAAAATCTTGAGTAAGTAAAGTAGTATGGAAAAGTAGCATGGAAAGCTTGAGTAAGTAAAGTAGCATGGAAAATTAGTGTAAAAATCCTGAGTAAGTAAAGTAGTGTTTAAAAGTAGCTTGGAAAGCTTAAGTAAGAAAAGTAGCATGGAAATTGTGAGTAATTAAAGTAGTATGAAAATCTCGAGTAAGTAAAACAACATAAAAACTTGAGTAAGTAAAGTAGTGTGGAAAGCTTGAGTAGGCAAAGTAGTGTGGAAGGCTTGAGTAAGTAAATTAGCATGAAAAAGCAACATAAAATTTTTGAGTAAGTAAAGCAACATAAAAAGCTTGAGTAAGCAAAGTAACATGGAAAGCCTAAGTAATTAAAGCAACATAGAAAAGTAGTGTGGAAAGCTTGAGTAAGTAAAGAAATATAAAAATCTCGAATAAGTAAAGCAGTATGTAAAATTAGTGTGGAAAACCCGATTAAGTAATGTAGCATGCAAAATCAATGTGAAAAGCCTCAATAAGTAAAGCAACATGGAGAAGCAGTGTGAAAACGCAAAGTAAATTAACGCAGTAAGTCTAAGTAAGTAAAGCAACATAGAATGTCGAGTAAGAAAAGCAATGTAGAAATCTTTAGTAAGTAAAGCAGCTTCAAAAAGTAAAGTGAAAAGCTTGAGTAAGTAAAGCAATGTGGAAAGCTCGAGTTAGTAAAGCAATGTGTGATGCCTAAGTAAGTAAACCATCATAGAAAAGTAGTGTAGAAAGATCAAGAAAGTAAAGCAGCATGGAAAGCTTGAGTAAGTAAAGTAAAGTGGAAAAGTATTGTGAAAAGCTCGAGTAACTAAAGTAACATAGAAAAATAGTATAATTTTTTTAAGTAAGTAAAGTAACATGGAAAGATAGAATAAATAAAGCAACATGCAAAAAATGAGTAAGTATTATTATGTGAAAAACTCGAGTAAGTAAAGCAATATAGAAAAGCAATATAGAAAGATTAAGTAAAGTAGCATAAAAACTTGAGCAAGCAAAGCAACATAGAAAGCTTAAGTAAGTAATTTGCATAGAAATGCAACATGGAAAACTTGATTAAGTAAAGTAGCACAAAAAAATAATATTAAAAGTAGCATGGAAAGCTCAAGTAAGTAAAATAGCATGGAAAGTTTGAGTAAATAAAGCAACATAGAAAGACTGATTAAGTCAAGCAGTGTGGAAAACTAGAGTAAATAAAGTAGTATGGAAAGCTAGAGTAAGTAAATTAGCATGGAAAAGCAGTGTGGAAGGCCTTGGTAAGTAAAGCAATGTGGAAAGCTCGAGTAAGTAAATTAGAGTGGAAAAGTAGCATGGATTGCTCGAGTAAGTAAAATAACATAGAAAAGTAGTGTGAGAAACTTGAGTAAGTAAAGTAGTGTTGAAAGCCCATGTAAGTAAAGTAGCATAAAAAATCAATGGAGAAATCTTGAGTAAGTAAAGTAGAGTGATAAAGCAATGTGGAAAGCTTGAGTTAGTAAAGCAACGTGGAAATCTCGAGTAAGTAAAGTAGTGTGGAAAGCCTGAGTAAGTAAAGTAGCATAGAAAGCATGAGTAAGTAAAGAAACATGAAAAAATAGTGTGACAAGCTCAAGCAAGTAAAGTAGCATCAAAAAATAACATGAAAATCTTACATAAGTAAAGTAGCATGGAAATCTTGAGTAAGTAAATGAGCATGGAAAGCTTGAGTAAGTAAAGCAACATAGAAAGCTCGAGCAAATAAAGTAGTGTGTAAAAGCAATATTTAAAGCCTGAGTAAGTAAAGTAGAATAGAAAATCAACATGGAAAGATTGAGTAAGTAAATTAGTGTGGAATGCCTAAGTAAGTAAAATAACATGGAAATCTTGAGTAAGTTAAGTAGTGTAGAAAGCTCGAGTAAGTAAAGCGACATGATGCTCGAGTAAGTAAAGTAGTGTGAAAATCTTGAGTAAGTAAATTAATGTAGAAAAATAACATGAAATGTCGAAGTAAGTAAAGTAGCGTGGAAAGCTCAAGTAAAGTAGCATGATAAAACAATGTGAAAAAATTGAGTAAGTAAAGTAGTATGAAAATCTTGAGTAACTAAAGCATCTTGAAAATCTTGAGTAAGTAAAACAACATGAAAAGCTCAAGTAAAGTAGTATGGAAATCCTAAGTAAAGTAATGTGAAAATTCTAAGTAAAGCAACGTAGGAAGCCTGAACAAGTAAAGCAACATGGAAAAGCAGTGTTAAAAGCTTGATTAGGTAAACCAACATGGAAAAGTAGAGTTGAAAGCTCAAGTAAGTAAAGCAACATGAAAAGTAGCGTGGAAAGCTCGAGTAAGTAAAGTAACATGAAAAACTCAAGTAAAGCAATGTGGAAAATCAACATAGAAAGCCTGAGTAAGTAAAGCAGCATAAAAATACAGCTTGAAAAGCCTAAGTTAAGTAGTATGGAAAAGCAATGTGTAAAACATGAGTAAATAAAGGAGGTGGAAAGTTGGAGTAAGTAAATTAGCATAGAAAAGTAGCATTGAAACCCTGATTAAGTAAAGTAGCATGGAAAAATTAAATAAGTAAAGCATTATGAAAAAATAGCATAGAAAGATCACGTAAGTAAATTAGTATATAAAGCCTACGTAAGTAAACTAACATAGAAAACCCAAGTAAATAAAGCAATATGGAAAGCTTGAGTTAGTAAAGTAGCATGGAAAACTTGAATAAGTAAAGTAGCATGGAAAAGTAGCATGGAATATAACATAGAAATCTCAAGTAATTAAAGCAACATGAAAAACTTGAGTAAGTAAAGCAGCATAAAAAAGTATTGTAAAAACCCTGAGTATGTAAAGCAACATAGAAAGCTCGAGTAAGTAAAGCAATATGAAAAAGCAACATGGAAAGCCTGAGTAACTAAAGTTACATGGAAAAATAGTGTGAAAATCTTGAGCAAGTAAATTAGCATGAAAATCTTGAGTAAGTAGCATGGAAAGCTTGAGTAAATAAATTAGCGTAGAAAGCCTAAGTAAGTAAAGCAACATGGAAATATCATGTAGGTAAAACAACATAGAAGGCCAAATTAAGTAAAGTAGCATAGAAAAGCAATGTGAAAAGCTCAAGTAAATAAAGCAATGTGAAAATCCCAAGTAAAGAAGCATGGAATGCTCGAGTAAGTAAAGTAGTATGGAAAAGTAGTGTGGAGAATCTAAGTAAGAAAAGTAGTGATGGAAACCTGAGTAACTAAAGTAACTTGGAAAGCCCGAGTAAATAAAGTAGCGTGGAAAGATTGGGTAAGTAAAGTAGTATGGAAAGCCTAAATAAAGAAACATGAAAATCTCGAATAAGTAAAACAACATTGAAAGCCCGAGTTAGTAAAGCAGCATGGAAATCCCAAGTAAAGTAGCATGGAAAGCTTGAGTAAATAAAGCAATGTAGAAAACTAGCGTGGAAAACTTGAGTAAGTAAAGCACTAAGGAAAACTCAAGTAAGTAAAGCAACATTGAAAAGTAGCATGTAAAGCTCAAGTTAATAAAACAACATAGAAAGACTGAGTAAGTAAAGCAACATATAAAAATAGCATGGAAAGCCTTAGTAAGTAGAGTAGTATGGAGAAGTAGCATGGAAAGTTCTAGTAGGTAAATTAGCATGAAAACCTTTAGAAATTAAAACAGCGTATAAATCTTAAGAAAGTAAAGTAGTATGGAAATCTTGAGTAAGTAACGTGGAAAAGCAGTATGAAAATCCCCAATAAGTAAAGTAGCATGGAGAAATAATGTTAAACTTTCAAGTAAGTAAAGTAGCATGGATATCTTGAGTAATTAGAGTAATGTGGAAACCCTGAGTAAATAAAGCAACATGGAAAGCTTGAGTAAGTAAATTAGTGTGAAAAAATAGCATGAAAAGCTCAAGTAAGTAAAGCAATGCGGAAAGCCTAAGTAAGTAAAGTAGTGTGGCAAGCTCCAGTAAGTAAAGCAACATGGAAAGCTTGAGTAAGTAAAGTAGTGTGGAAAAGCAGTGCAAAAATCTTAAGTAAAGTAGTGTGGAAAAGTAGCATGGAAAGCTTGAGTAAGTAAACTAGCATAGAAAATCAACATGGAAATTATGAGTAAGGAAAGTACCATGGAAATACTAAATAAGTAAAGCAACTTGGAAAGCTTGAGTAAGTAAAGTAATTTGGAAAGCTCAAGTAAATAAAGTTGCATGAAAAGCATGAGTAAGTAAAGTAATATAAAAATCTTGAGTAAGTAAAGCAACGTGAAAAATTAACATGAAAATCCTGAGTAAGTAAAACAATGTGGAAAACCTCAGTAAGTAAAGAAGCGTGGAAATCTCAAGTAAGTAAAGCAACGTGGAAAAGTAGCATGGAAAGCTTTAGGAAATAAAGTAGCATAGAAAGCTTGAGTAAATAAAGTAGCATGTCAAGCCAAAGTAAGTAAAATAGTGTGGAAAAGCAATGTGGAAATATTGAGTAAGTAAAGCAACATGGAAAGTCTAAGTAATTAAAGTAGTATATAAATCTTGAATAAGTAAAGTATAATGAAAATCCAACGTAAGTAAAGCAACATGAGAAACCTGGGTAAGTAAAGCAGCATGGAAATCTTGAGTAAATAAATCTAGATGGAAAAGCAATGTAGAAAGCTTGAGTATGTAAAGTAGTGTTAAAATCATGAGCATGTAAAGCATCATGGAAAGCTTGAGTAAATAAAGAATCTTAGAAAGCCTAAGTAAGTAAATCAATGTAGAAAAGCAGCATGGAAAGCTTGAGTTAGTAAAACAACATGGAAAGCTAGAGTAAATAAAGTAATATGGAAAAGTAGTGTGAAGAGCTTGAGTAAGTAAAGTAGCATGAAGAGCTCAAGTAAGTAGAGTAACATGGAAAAGTAATGTGGAAATCTTGAGTTAGTAAAGTAACATAAAAATCCCAAGAAAGTAAAGTAGCATGCAAAATCAGTGTGAAAAGCCTTAGCAAGTAAAGCAGTATGCAAAAGTAGCCTACAAAGCTCGAGTAAATAAAGCAACATGGAAAAGTCATGTGAAAATCTCAAGTAAATAAAGAGATATAAGAAAGTATCATAAAGAGCCTAAGTAAGTAAATTAGCATGAAAAAATAGCATGGAAAGCTTGAGTAAGGAAAGTATCATGAAAAAGTAGCATAGAAATGTCAAGTAAAGTAGCATGGAAAGCCTAATTAAGTAAAGCAGTGTGGAAAGCTTGAGTAAGTAAAGCAACATGGAAAAGTAGCATGAAAAGCTCATTTAAGTAAAGCAACATGAGAAATATGAGTAATCAAGGTAGTATGGAAAAGCAACATAGAAAGCTTGAGTAAGTAAAGTAGTATGAAAATATCAAGTAAGTAAAATATTATAGAAAAGTAGCATGGAAAGATTGAGTAAGTAAAGTAGCATGAAAAATTAACGTGGAAAGCCTGAGTATGTAAAGTACTGTTTAAAAGTCATGTGGAAAGCCCATGTAAAGTAGCATGAAAATTTTGAGTAGGTAAAGTAGCGTGGAAAGCCTGTTTAAGTAAAATAGCATAAAAACTTGAGTAAGTAAAGTAGCATGGAAATCTTGAGTAAGTAAAGCAATATGGAAATCCTAAGTAAGTAAAGTAGCATGGAAAAATAATATGGAAAACTCAAGTAAGTAAAACAACATGGAAATCTTGAGTAAATAAAGCAACATGGAAATCCCGAGTAAGTAAAGCAAGATGGAAAAGTAGTGTGAAAAAATCAAATAAGTAAAGAAGCATGGAAATCCTGAGTAAGTAAAGCAGTATGAAAAAACAATGTAAAAAGATCAACTAAGTAAAGTAGGATGGAAAAGCAATGTGGAAAGCCTGAGTAAATAAAGAAGCATGAAAAAGTAATGTGAAAAGCTTGAGTAAGTAAAGTAACGTGGAATGCCCGAGTAAATAAAGTAGTATGGAATGTTCGAGTAAGTAAAGCAGTATCAAAAGCTTGAGTAAGTAAGGCAACATCAAAAAGTAACGTGAAAAGCCCAAGTAAGTAAAACAACATGGAAAGCATGAGTTAGTAAAGTAGTGTGGAAAGCCTAAGTAAGTAAACCAACATAGAAAACAAATGAGAAAAAGTAGGATGAAAAGCTTGAGTAAGTAAAGCAAAGTGGAAATTCAACGTGAAAATCTTGAGTAAGTAAAGTAACGTAGAAAAATAGTATGGAAAGCCTAAGTGAGTAAAGTAGTATGGAAATCTTAAGTAAGTAAGGCAGCATGGAAATCCTGAGTATGTAAATTAGTGTGGAAACTTTGAGTAAGTAAAGCAACATGAAAAAGTAGTGTGAAAAGATCAAGTAAGTAAAGTAGCATGAAAAACTCGATTAAGTAAAGCGACATGTAAAAATAGTGTGAGAAGCCCAAGTAAGTAAAGTAGCATGAAAAGCTTAAGTAAATCAGTATCAAAAAGTAGCATATAAATCTTGAGTAAGTAAAGTAACATGAAAACTTTGAGTAAGTAAAAGCAACACAGAAACTCTGAGTAGGTAAAGCAGTGTGGAAATCTAGAGTAAGTAAACTAGTATAGAAATCTAGAGTAAGTAAAGTAGGTTGGAAAAGCAACATGGAACGACTAGGTAAGTAAAGCAATGTGGAAAGTTTAAGTAAGTAAAGCAATTTGTAAAAGTACCATAAAATTCTAAGTAAGTAAATCAGTGTGGAAAACCTTAGTAAGTAAAGTAACATGAAAAACTTAAGTAAAGTAACATAGGAAAGTAGATTGATAAAGCAACATGGAAAGCTTGAGTAAGTAAATCAACATGGAAAGCTTGAGTAAGTAAAGCAATGTGGAAATCTTGAGTAAGTAAAGCAGCATGGAAAAGTAATGTGTAATGCTCGAGTAAGTAAAACAGTGTGGAAAACATGAGTAAGTAAAGCAACATAGAAATCTTGAGTAAGTAAAGTAGTGTGGAAAGCTCAAGTAAATAAATTTGCAAAATAATGCAGCATGGAAAGCTCAAGTAAGTAAATCAACATGGAAAACCAATGTGGAATGCCTGAGTAAGTAAGCAACATGAAAATCTAGAATAAGTAAAACATCATGGAAAATCCATGTGGAATGGCTGAGTAAGTAAAGCTGCATCGAAAATAAATGTGAAAATTTTGAGTAAGTAAAGTATTATGGAAAGCACAAGTAAGTAAATCAAAGACGAAAAATAGCATGGAAAGCACAAGTAAATCAGGGTGGAAAATCAATGTGAAAATTTTAAGTAATGTGAAAATCTTGAGTAAGTAAAGTAGTATAGAAAGATAGAGTAAGTAAAGGAACATGGAAAGCTTGAATAAGTAAACCAGTCTAGAAAAGTAGCATGGAAAGCTCAAGTAAGTAAAGCAGCATGGAAAGCAGTGTGGAAAGCCTAAGTAAAGTAGAGTGAAATAATAATGTAGAAATTCTGAGTAAGTAAAGTAGCATGGAAAATCAATGTGGAAAGCTTGAGTAAGTAAAGTAGCATGGAAAGCATGAGTAAGAAAAGCAACGTAAAAAGCTTGAGTAAGTAAAGTAGTATAAAAAAAAGCTTGGAAAGCCTGAGTAACTAAAGCAATGTAGAAATCCTGAGAAAGTAAAGCAGAGTGTAAAAGTAGCATGTGAAGCTTGAGTAAGTAAAACAACATGGAAAAGTAGCATGAAAATGTAGTGTGTAAATCTTGAGTAAGTAAAGTAGCATAGAAAGCCTAAGTTAGTAAAGCAACATGGAAATCTCAGGTAAGTAAAGCAGTGTGAAAACCTTATGTAAAGTAGCATGGAAATCTTGATTAAGCAGCATGGAAAGTCTGAGTAAGTAAAGTAGAATGGAAAGCTCAAGTAAGTAATGTATAAAAATAACGTGAAAAGCTTGAGTAAGTAAAGTAGTGTGGAAAGTTTGAGTAAGTAAAGCCGCATAAAAAGCTTGATTAAGTAAAGCATCATGGAAAGTCTTAGTAAGTATAGTAGCATAGAAAACTTGATTGAGTAAAGCAATGTGGAAAGTCTGAGTAAGTAAAGCACTGTGGAAATCTTGAGCAAGTAAAGAAGTGTGGAAAGGTAGAGTAAGTAAAGAAGCATTGAAAGTTTGAGTAAGTAAAACAACGTGGAAAGAATAAGTAAAGCCATGTGGAAAAGTAACATGGAAATCCAAAGTAATTAAAGTAGCTTAGAAAGCCTGAATAAATAAAGCTATGTGGAAAATCAACATGAAAAGCCAAAGTAAGTAAAGTAGAGTGGAAATCCCAAGTAAATAAAGTAACATGAAAAAGTAGCGTGAAAAGTTTGAGTAAGTAAAGCAGCATAAAAAAGTAGTGTGGAAAGCTTGAGTAAGTAAAGTAGCATGGAAAAACAACATTGAAATCTTGAGTAAGTAAAGTAGCATAGAAAACTTGAGTAAGTAAAGTAGCATGAAAATCCTGAGTAAGTAAATCAACATGGAAAATTTGAGTAAGTAAAGTAGCGTGGAAATCTTGAGTAAGTAAAGCAACATGGAAAGGCTAAGTAAGTAAAACAATGTGAAAATCTCGAGTAAGTAACTAACTGTGGAAAAGTAATGTAAAATAGCAATGTTGAAATCCTGGGTAAGTAAAGTAGTGTAGAAAGTGTTGGGTGAATATTTTTTCACTAGCTAATTGAGGGAAAAATAGGTGTTTCAACCATAGCATAGGGAGATTTATCGGCCAAATGTGCAGGTCGATCACATCAAAAGGGGACAAATCTCTCCTCATCAAGGGGAGGTTCACTATAACTATGATATATTAATATACTATAAATATAAGCTGAAAATAACACTCATGGTAGGATAACACCATCCATCTCTCTTTTTTCAGAGATGATGTTCACAGACATAAGAGAATTCTTGGGTGATTGCTGGAGGTAATTCTCTTCTTTTAGAAGTAATACTTAGTCAATAGCCAGATTCCTTCCTGGGTAGTAAAAGTAACTAGATGCAGTAACACAACAGGATGAAGTGTAGCAAAAAGTCTCCACCTCAACTGCCAAAGAGTGAAATATATGGACAATGGGGGCACAAACTCATCCCAAGATCCTTTACACAGATACAGAAAACAACACACTAAGGACCATTGTGGTTGCACAAAGTCTCTCCACAGTCATCTTCAAGACACATTCCTGATTACTTCCACTAGTTATGCTTGTTAAATTAAATGGAAAAGAATGCTTCTAGGAAATAGACATAAGAACAATTTCCTAAATAACACAAGCTATTCTAGCACGAAGTCTAAACGGTCACTTGTTTTCTCATTCAAATAACAAAATATGATTAACAGTCTGAGCTCAAAGTCTTAGGAATGCCTTTCAATTTAGGCAAAGTTTCACTTTTGATAACAGAGAGGTCCCCCTAAAACAATAAAAGAGATTACAATATATAGCACTCTAAAAAAGACTTGGGTGCTTTGTTTCATGGAAATGGCCCATGCTAGATTTAATGCCTTAAATGTATTTCTATGAAAGAGCCATGTTTGAATAGGTCATTAGCCTTAACTTTAGCATTCATCTTTACTTAATGCAAAAAAACAAGCCACGTCTTTGAATGCTTGTGCTCTCTGATGTCCACCTGGTGGACTGTTTCACCTACTAGAAATAACTCTCCTATAGATATTTCTAGATTTCTTGTAGTTGTTCTCTTTTTCCTTGCCACATCTTGTCTTTCCTTGGCAATCTGAGCTCTCGGGGCTATCTTCTTGCTTTTTACTGCTCCTTCAACTTCTTCTTTGGCCAATCACTAAATTTTTTCATAGGGTCCATGCCATATTTAAAAATCCATGGATATTTCATTTCCCTGAATTTGACATTCATGGGGACATCATGATCACTCAGTCGCTTGTACTAATTTGAACCTTGAACCTTGGAGTGCATTGGTTTAATGGTTCAAAGTGGTTCAATGGTTAGCGTTTCAATCAGCTCTTTGGTTAAATTGTTCTTCAAACCCTTTGGTTAAACTCCTTGTTGAATTTATTCTGCTTCTTCCATTCGCTCGAATCTTCTTTTCTGCACTTTAAACTTCTTTGACCCTTTGAACCTTTGAACCTTTTTAGTTCAAAGTTTAATGATGAAACAGTTCATTCTCTTTCTTTGAATCCTTTTATTCTTTATGTCTTTTGATATTATTAAACTCATTGAACCTTTGAACTCATTGAACCATTTTGGTTCTAGGTTCAACGGTTCAATAGTTCAACCTTCACTCTTCGAAGCCTTCTTTTCTTTAAGTCTGCTGAGGTCTTTGAACCTTTGAACCCATTGGAACTTTGAAACTTGCGGAGAAGGGGTTCAATGGTTTAATGGTTCAAAGTGGTTCATTCTATTTGTTTGAAGCATGTCGATGGATCTTTGATTGAACCTCGGTGTTGAACCAACCTTGAAAATGCCTAAGTGTTGGAACTTCTTTCTGAGAAAGCCTACCTATTGAACCTGCGAGTTCTTCAGCTAAGAAGACTTGAATAATTGAAGAATTTGAATACTCAAAACATTTTTGAGAAGGGAAGAGATCATTTTGGCCTTCAATACCAAAATAGTCGATATGTTGTCCCCAAAAACAAGTGACAAATTTTGGGAACAACAATTGGCTCTAGTTGGGGAACTTCCATCGATTGAAAAAACAATTGAAGGGAGTAGAACACAGAATCTCCAGTGCCTTCATGTATGCCATTGGGATACAGAGTGATGCTACCTAAAAAAAAGTGCAAAAACAAAACAAAATGAACTAAACAAAACTAAACTAAAGACTATACAAATTTGTACAACTATGTCATCTGATACTTCAAGTATTAAAGTGCTTCAGATGCTGCCCATTGTGAGGTAGTAAAAAGGGTGTGCCATCATGATACTTCAACAAGAAACTATTTTTGCCATTGAGATGATGAATAGCAAATGGGCCTCTCTATAAGGAATCAAATTTCCCATGCATTCCTTTCAGTTCTCTCCTCTTGTCCCATAACAGAACTTGATCTCCAATCTGAAATTCATGAGTTTTTGCTTTCTGGTCAAAGAGTCTTTTTACCAGTCTTTGATGTGTATCAATTCAGTCCACCACCATGGTTTGTTACTCATTAAGTTCATTTAAGCACATGATCCTTTTATTGATGGCATTTTCAAAAGTTAAATCTTCTACTGCCTTTGCCAACTTCAATGCGGGTAATTCCAAGGTGATTGGTATCTTTACATTGAGACCATATAGAAGTTGTAAAGGTGACATACCTATCGATATCTTGGGCACAATTCTATCTACCCATAAAGAATCAAACAATGCTTTGTGTCAGGTTCTTTGATTGTCATCTACCAACTTTTTGATGATGGTGACCAGGTTCTTGTTGCTCGATTTTGCTTGGCCATTTTTTTATAAAAAATAGTCAAAAGAGTGGGAGATGGTAATCTCATAATAAAAGTAAAACTGAGTAATCTCATGGAAAGAGAAACAAGGTGAATTATTGGTCACAATCTTGGTTGGGACCCCAAACTTGAAAATGATATTCTCCTTGAGGAAATTGCATACTACTTCTGAAGTGGCATGCTTGGCTGGAATGGCCTCCACCCACTTGGTGAAGTGATTTGTGGCTTTGAGAACATAATCATGTCTAGCACTCGAAGATGAATTTATAGTGCCAATGAAATCAATTCCCCATTATTAAAATGGTTCTTTTATTACTACTGGCTTGAGAGGCAACATAGGCAATTTGGGTCTTCCAATGAATTGTTGACACAATTCACATTTATGCACCCATTTATATGTGTCTTAAAACAAGGTAGGCCAATAATACCTAGCTTGTAGAATCTTATGGGCAGTTATAGGTGCAAAAAAATGTCCTTTATAGGCCAGATTATAGAAGGATTCTAGAAGTTTATTCTGCTACACTTTATCCATGCAGCAAAGGAATACCCCATCAAGGTTCCTCTTAAACATCTCGTTGTCCCATAGGACAAAGTTGGCAGCTTTCAATTTAACAGTCCTCCTTTCTTTATGAGATTGGTGAGCAAGATACTCATCGTAGGTAAGGAAATGAGTGATATTTGAATACCACTCATCCGTAGTGGTGACAAAGAAAACTGTTGGTTTGTCTCCCACTTTTATTTCTTCATTCCCTATTTCTTCTAGTATGTTGTCAACAATTAATTGGAAGATACCCCTTCCCCACACCAGATTCATTGGTTTGATAACTAGATCAAACTCCTAAATTTTAGCAATCTAATTGCCCCTTTTTGTTCCAAACTCCTATTGAGTTAATATGGACTTGACTGTTGCATTAGGAACTACGGAAACAACGTTTGAATTCAGAATGTCAAAGAAGAAATGTTTCACTACCTTTACCACTACATAAGCATGCTTCTCCATGTTTGATTATTTTAGCTCATGAGCTATTTCAGCTCATGAGATTTAAGGGGACAACTCATGAAGGATATGGGAGATTTTACACCTTTGTTTTTCTGAACTAGAATTGCTGAAAGTGTGTGTTCGGAAGCATAACTATACATTATGAAGCCTTTGGTGTAATCTAGACAAACTAAAATTAGGGCATAGGCAATAGCTGTCTTGATGTCTTGAAATGTTGATTTGCCTTCTTCAGTCCAGCTTAAAGTGGTCTTTTCCTTCATCATGTCCACAATGTGGCAAGTCTTCTCTACGAACTCAGGGATGAACCTTCATAAAAAATTCAACTTTCCAAAGAAAGAGTGAGCTACAGTCTTACTAGTGGGTAGAGCAAGCTCTTGGATGGATTTGACTCTTTTTGAGTCAATATTTATGCTTTCTTGAGATATAGTGTGTTCGAGAAGTTTCCCTTTTGTCACTTCAAAAACTAACTTCTTGGGATTTAGAGAAATGCCATTTTGTCGACATTATTCTAGCACTTGTTGCAGATGGCGCACATGAAGGATGATGCTTAGAAAAGACTATTAAATCATCAAGGTATACCATAATGAACTTACCCATCTCATCTCTAAAATCAAGGTCCATTGCTCTCTAGAAGGTGGTGCCAACATTCATCAAAACAAAAGGCATTATTCAATATGCAAAGGTGCCCAAGGCATAGTAAAGGCAATATTGTACTAGTCTGCTTCACTGACTTCTTCTTGATTGTACCTTGAGAAATTGTCTAACACTGATAACATCTCTGAACCAATCATTGTCTGAAGGACTTGATCCATGATGGGTAGAGGGTAGTTATTCTTTAGAGAGGATTAATTCAAGTTTCTTAAATCTACATAGAGGCAAATTTTGCCATTCTTTTTTCTCATAGGGACTATGTTTGCAATCCATGTGGAATGATGGATTGGAAAAATTATCTTCGCTTTTAACATTTTCTAAATTTTAGATAGAATGGTACCTAATATTTTGGGATTGTACTACCTATATTTTTACTTGTGAGGTAATGAATCACTCTTGAGCGAATTTCATAGAAAATTTTTTTAGGCCTAAGTGACTTCAAGTCATCATAAGAGTACGCCAGAACATCTATGTACTGGCAGAGCAGAGCAGTAAACTTGAACTTCTCTTCTTGAGTGCACCACTTCACAATGTTCACCATCTTGGGATTTTCTTTAATACCCAAATTTATTTGATCAAACTCTTTAATACTCAAGCTTTCCACCTTGATTTACTTAATCAAGTTTTTCATGCTTCTTGAACACGCTACTTTACTTACTCAAGCTCTCCATGTTACTTTAATTACTAGAGCTTTCTACACTGGTTTACACTCTTAGGCTTTCCGCATTGCTTTACTTGCTCAGACTTTCCATGCTACTTTAGTTACTCTATCTTTCTACACTACTTTTCCATGCTACTTTAGTTATAAGAAATTTCCATGCTACTTTACTTACTAAGGCTTTCCATGTTGCTTTACTTACTCGAGATTTCCATGCTACTTTATTTATTTGAGCTTTCCATGCTACTTTATTTTATCATGCTTTTTATGATGCTTTACTTACTCAAACTTTCCATGTTACTATACTTATTTAAGCTTTTTATGCTACTTTACTTACTCAAGATTTTCACACTACTTTACTAACTCGAGCTTTCCACATTGCTTTACTTACATGGGCTTTTAATGTTATTTTTTCATACTATGTTGAGTTGTGGAGCTAAAAGCTTCACTGATGAGCTAGATTGAGGTTGATGAGTTTACCAGTAATCGACATTGGCAGTATCACTGACATCGGTCAGGAATGGATCAAAACCGACTGACATCAGTTAGGGATCGGCCGACGTCGGTCATATGCAGACCGATAGCGATCGGCATCAGTCACCTGTGTGTGTGTGTGTGTGTGTGTGTGTGTGTGTGTGTGTGTGTGTGTGTGTGTGTGTGCATGCATTTCTAAAATTAGATTTTTTTTAATTTTAAGAGAATAGTGGGTTTGCATGTAAAGACTAATTTTAGTCTTGAGTCTATTTTTCTAATTATTGTTTGCCTTGGATCTTATTTAAGAGACCCATGGGGTAGTATTATAATTAAGAAGAAAGAAAAGAGGGAATAACAACTCAGTTATTGAGTTGATTGTAATTGATTGAGAGAGAGAGAGAGAACTCTTGAGAGAGAAATACTATACACCCAAGAGGTGTGAGAAGAGTGAGATTTCTTCATTATATTTTGGAAGAGTTTAATGTAAGATTGGTTGTTACTTGTATCTCTTATTATTTGTTATTTCTGATTTCTAGTTACTTATTACTTTTGGTTCAATTCCATGTTTAGTTGCTTATACAAAAGTAATAAATTGTACTCCAAGTTCCTAACAAGTGGTATCAGAGCGTGTTAGTGTTTGTTGATTACATAATTCACTCACAGGGGTTTCTGATTGAGTGGGAGTAAAGCAATGGTAGAAGAAAGTAAACTAAGAATGGAGAAATTCAATGGAAAGAATTATCAATTATGAAGGATGCAAATAGAAGATTATTTGTATCAAAAAGATCTGTACTTACCATTGGGTGGGGTTGCAAGCAAGTCCACATATATGGAAAATGAAGAATGGAATGTTCTTGATAGAAAGACTCTTGGAGCTATAAGGCTGAGCCTAGCAAATTTTGTGTTTTCAAACTTATCAAAGGCAAAGACAATGGTAGAGCTAATGGATACTTTGGAAAATTTATATGAAAAACCCTCAGCTTCAAATAAAGTATATCTTATGAAGCAATTATTTAATTTGCAAATGAAAGAAGGTGGATCTGCATCTAGTCATCTTAATGATTTCCATGGAATTGTAAATTGGTTAAATTCAATCAAAATAGTTTTTTATGATGAAATTAAGGCTCTCTTATTCTTATGCTCTTTACCTAAAATTTGGGATAGCTTGGTAATGTCAGTTAGTAATATTGTGTCTGCTTCAAATATATTGAAAGTTGATGATGTTGTTAGTGTAATCTTGAATGAATAAATTTGCAAGAAAAGCATAGGGGAAACATTAGGTAATGCTTTAAGTTTTGAAAGTAGGGGAAGGCAAAGAGAGAAGGGCAAGTATGAGAAATCAATGTCAAAGATGGGAAGAAGATCCAAGTTTAGAAATGGAAGAATAACCTGCTAAAATTATGGAAAGAAAGGGCATGCAAAGAAAGATTGTTGGTTGAAGGATAACAAAGAAAATCAGCATGAAGGTGATAAAGAAGAAAAAGTTGTAGGTATTGTTGCACAAGATGCTCTTATATTTTCTTTGGATAATAAAATAGAATCTTGGGTTTTAGATTTTGGTGCCTCTTTCCATGCAACCCCAAATAGAGAATTTTTTAATGATTATGTACATAGAGATCTTAGAAAAGTTTATTTAGGGGATGATGAGCCTTGTCAAATTGTTGGCAAAGGAAAAGTGCAGCTGAAATTGTAGAATGGCAACACATGGGTGTTGAAGGATGTCATGCATATACCCATCTTGAAGAGGAATCTGGTTTCTACAAATAAGTTGAGTGATGAGGGTTGTATAGTAACTCTCACATCTGAATCTTGGAAATTTTCCAAGGGTGCACTTATATTAGCTAGAGGTAAGAGAGTAGGTACACTTTATCTATCTACTTGTCTTACTGATTATTCTCCTTCTGTTTTATCTACTTTAGATGTAGATGCAAAGTTGTGGCACTACAGGCTTGGTCACATGAGTGAGAAGGGAATGGATATTCTTAAGTCAAAAGGTAAGATTTCGGATTTGAAAAGCATAGATCTAGATTTCTGTGAGCATTGTATTTTTGGGAAATAGAAGAAAGTGAGGTTTCTCAAAACTAGGTCAACAAAGAAGAAGCACAAGTTGGAGCTTGTTCACACAGACGTGTGGGGACTAGCTCAGGTAGCTTTTATTGGAGGATCACGATATTATGTTTTTTTCATTGATGATGCTACAAGAAAGGTATGGGTTTATTACATAAAGAGAAAATATGATGTTTTTGACACATTTAAGAAATAGAAAGCTTTGGTTGAGAATGAAATAGATTTGAGATTGAAGTGCCTTAGATCTGACAATGGTGGTGAGTACTATAGTAATAAATTCAATAGTTATTATTCTATGAGTAGAATACATAGGAAAAGGATGGTTCCAAGGACACCTCAGCAAAATGGAGTTGCTGAAAGGATGAATATAATAATAATGGAGTGTGCATGGAGTATGAGGTTGCATGTTGGTTTGCCCTTACAGTTTTGGGGAGAAGATGTAGATACTGTAGTTTACCTGATTAACAGAGGACCTTCTACTGCATTGGATGGTGGAATTCTAAAAGAGACGTGGATAGGTAAAAAGGTAGATCTTTTATTTCTTAGAGTTTTTGGTTCTAAAGCTTTTGTGCACATTGATAACAAATATAGAAAGAAGCTGGATGCTAAATCTATGCGGTGCACTTTCATTGGTTATGGTTTTGGAGATTTTGGATTCCAGATGTGGAATTTAGAAACTAACAAAATTATTAGAAGCTGGGATGTAGTTTTTAATGAGAAAGTGATGTACAGTGATTAGCTCAAGAGGCTAAATAATTCTGAGCTGGGCAATCTTGATTTGGAAAAGGTTATGATCCAAAATGAGCTCACAGGTAAAAATCGTCACTCATAGGAAAACACAAAAACCAACATTGGTCAGGTGGAAATCGACATCAGTCAGGTAGAGACCGATGTTGGTCAAGAAACTGACATTATTGACCAGGAGGAATCGACGTCGATCAGGTGCAGACTGACATCGGCCAAAGATGACTGAGATTGGTCACTGACAGAAAGAAATTTGGGTAGATAGCAGCTATCAATGAGTCTCAAATGCCCATAAGGAGGTCTGAAAGGGTAAGTAAACCTCTAATTCATTCTTCCCCTTCTTTATACTACTTATTTCTCACTGATGGTGGAGAACCAGAAAGTTTTGATGAGGCAATGCAGGTAGAATCTAGGAGACAGTGGAAGCATGACATGAATGAGGAAATTGATTCCTTAGAAAAGAACCATACATGGGATTTGGTTGAGTTTCCAGCCAGAAAGAAAACACTGAAAAATAGATGGGTTTACAGTTTAAAGGAAGGAGAGAATGGACAAATGAGACATAAGGCCAGGTTGGTAGTAAAGGGATTTGCATAGAAACCAGGTATTGATTTTGGTGAAATTTTTTCTCTTGTAGTAAAAAAGACTTCTATTCGGACTGTATTGTCTTTAGTTGCTATTAAGGATTTGCATCTTGAGTAGCTTGATGTTAAGACAACATTTCTTCATGGAGATTTGGATGAAGAGATATATATGGATCAATCGAAAGGTTTTGAGGTCAAAGGTAAGGAGAAACTTGTGTGCAGGTTGAAAAAAAGTTTATATGGTCTTAAGCAAGCTCCAAGGCAATGGTATTTAAGGTTTGATAGGTTTATGACAGAGCATGGCTTTAGTAAATGTCAATTTGACCATTGTGTTTATTTTACTAAATTGGATAATGGTAGTTATATTATCCTATTGCTGTATGTAGATGATATGCTTGTTACAGGTTCACACATGCAAGAAATTACTGAGCTAAAGGTGAAATTAGCTCACACATTTGCCATGAAGGATTTAAGAGCAGCAAAGAAAATCCTTAGCATGAGTATTAAGAGAGACAAGAAATATCATAGTTTGATTTTGTCTCAAGAGGATTATGTGAATAAGGTGTTGGAGAGGTTTTATATGTAGAATGCAAAATTGGTAAGCACACCTATGGCTAGACACTTCAAGATGAGCAAAGAACAGTGTCCTAAATCACACGATGAGGTTGAATACATGAGCAACATTCCATATGCTTTAGCAGTTGGGAACTTGATGTATGCAATGGTATGTACTAGACCTGATATTTCCCAAGTAGTGGGAGTTGTCAGCAAATTTATGGCCAATACAGGAAAGGAGCACTGAAAAGTAGTTCAGTGGATTCTCAGATATCTGAGAGGGACCAACAGTAGGCATTTATGCTATGGAGGGTTAAACACTTCTCTACATGGGTATGTAGATTTAGCTATGGTAGGTGACTTGGATGGCAGGAGAAGCACCACAGGATATGTGTTCACTATTGGTGGAATGACAGTTAGCTAGATTTCAAAGTTGTAGAAGGTTGTTGCCTTGTCTACTATAAAGGCAGAATACATTACAGTCATAGAGGCTAGCAAGAAAATGATTTGGATGACTCAGTTCATGGAAGAGTTGAGAAAGGAGCAAGAGAGTTGCAGATTGTACAGTGATAGTCAAAGTGCAATTCATTTGGCAAAGAATTCAGTCTTTCATTCAAGAACGAAACTTATATAGCTTAGGTACCACTTCATTAGACAGGTATTGGAGGATGGACAGTTGAAGCTAGAAAAGATCCATACAGATAAGAACCCTACTGATATGTTAACAAAGATAGTAACAAAGGAGAAGTTGAATATTCATTCAAATTTTGTTGGTCTTCAAGATTGAACTTGAAGATGGAAAAACAAGTTAGAGGATGTTGTTGTACAAGTACAAGTGCAACTGTTTATCTCCAAGTGGGAGATTATTGAGTTGTGGAGCTAAAAACTTCACTGATGAGTTAGATTGAGGTTGTTGAGTTTACCAATAACCAGCACCGACAGTATCACCGACATCAGTCAGGCATGGATCAAAAATGATCGACATCGGTTAGGGATCAGCCGATGTCAGTCATATGCAGATCGATAGTGACTGACATTAGTCACCTGTGCGTGTGTGTGCATTTACATGCATTTCTAGAATTAGATTTGTTCTAATTTTAAGAGAACAGTTGGTTTGCATGTAAAGACTAATTTTAGTCTTGAGTCTATTTTTCTAATTATTTTTTGCCTTGGATCTTATTTAAGAAACCCATGGGGTAGTATTATAATTAAGAAGAAAGAAAAGAGGGAATAACAACTCGGTTATTGAGTTGATTGTAATTGATTGAGAGAGAGAGAGAGAGAGAGAACTCTTGAGAGAGAAATACTATACACCTAAGAGGTTTGGGAAGAGTGAGATTTATTCATTTTATTCTGGAAGAGTTTAATGCAAAATTGATTGTTTCTTGTATCTCTTATTATTTTTTGTTTCTGATTTCTAGTTACTTATTACTTCTGGTTCAATTTCGTGTTTAGTTACTTATACAAAAGTAATCAATTGTACTCCAAGTTCCTAACATACTATTTTACTTTATTTTTCCATTCTACTTTACTTACTTAGGCTTTCCACAATAATTTACTTACTCAGGATTTCCATGCTACTTTACTTACTCAGACTTTCTACGCTGATTTACTTACTCATGCTTCCAATGTTGCTCTACTTCCTTGAGCTTTTCATGTTGCTTTACCTACTCAAGCTTTCCATGTTACTTTACTTAAGTTTTTTACACTACTTCATTTATTCGAGATTTATATGGTCCTTTAATTATTCAAGCCTTCCACACTACTTTATTTAAACAATATTTCCATGTTGCATTACTTAGGCTTTTCATGTTGCTTTACTTACTCAGGTTTTCCATGCTACTTTACTTATTCAGGCTTTTCATGCTACTTTTCCATACTACTTTATTCAATTAGGATTTTCATTCTACTTTATTTAATGGAGCTTTGTACATTGCTTTACTTACTCAAGTTTTTCATGTTGCTTTACTTAATCAAGATTTCTACATTATTTTACTAACTCAAGCTTTCTATGTTGCTTTACTTACTCAATCTTTCCATGATAATTTTTTATGCTACTTTACTTGCTCAGGTTTTGCACACTACTTGGGATTTCTACACTCCTTTAAATGGGATTTCCATGCCACTTTACTTACTAAGGCTTTTCATACTACTTTACTTACTTGAACTTTCCACATTACTTTACTTACTCAAGCGTTTCACTCTACATTACTTACTCATGCTTTCCACACTAATTTTCTATGTTGCTTTACTTACTCATGATTTTCATGCTAATTTACTTACTAGAGCCTTCCACATCACTTTACTTACTTGGGCTTTCCATGTTGCTTTATTTACTCAAGCTTTCCACATTGCTTTACTTTCTCGAGCTTTTTACACTACTTTTTCAAGCTACTTTCTTTAGTTGAGCTTTCCATGTTACTTTACTTACTCATAATTTTCATGCTGCTTTACTTAATCGAGATTCCCATGCAACTTTTCCATGTTTCTTTACTTAATCAAGCTTTTCATGTTACTTTACTTACTCGAGCTTTCCATACTACTTTTTCATGATATATTACTTACTCAGGATTTACATGTTGCTTTACTTATTCAATCTTTCCATGCTATTTTTTTATGCTACTTTACTTACTCATACTTTTCATGCTACTTTACTTACTTGGGCTTTCCATACTACTTTTCCATGTTGCTTTACTTAATCAAGTTTTCCATCCTACTTTACTTATTCAAGATTTTCACATGCTACATTACTTACTCAAGATTTACACGTTACTTTACTTACTCATACTTTTCCATGCTACTTTACTTACTCATACTTTTCTATGTTGATTTACTTACTAAGGATTTCCTCTCTACTTTTCCATGCTCCTTTACTTACTCGAGCTTCTCACATTGCTTTTTCACACTACTTTACTTACTCAAGCTTTCTACACTGCTTACTCAGGTTTTCCAAGTTAATTTTACTCTTTGCTTTACTTAATCATGTTTTCCATGTTAACTTTCTACATTTCTTTTCTATGCTACTTTATTTATTAGGGCTTTCCATATTGATTTATTTATTCAAGCTTTTCACACTATTTTTTTATGCTATTTTACTTATTTAGGATTTACACGTTGTTTTACTTAGGTTTTCCATGCTACTTTACTTGAGCTATCTACGCTACTTTTACATATTACTTTACTTACTTGGACTTTCTACACTACTTTTTCATGCTACTTTACTTATTCGAGCTTTCCACACTACTTTACTTACTTGAGATTTCCACATTGTTTTACTTACTCAAGCTTTCCATGCTAATTTTCTACATTGCTTTAGTTAGTCAAGCTTTCCACATTGCTTTACTTACTCAGGATTGCTATACTAATTTTCCATGATGGTTTACTTACTCAAACTTTCTATGTTGCTTTACTTACTCAAGCTTTCTACACTACTTTTCCATGTTGCTTTGCTTACTCTAGCTTTCCATGCTACTTTTTCATGTTGCTTTACTTATTCTAGTTTTCCATGTTGCTTTACTTGCTCGATGTTGCTTTACCTACTTAGGATTTCCATGATACTTTAATTACTTGGCCTTTTCATGCTCTTTTTACACACTGCTTTACTAACTTATATTTTTTACACTAGTTTACTTACTCATGCTTTTCACATTTATTTTCCATGCTTCTCTACTTACTCAAGCTTTCCATGTTGATTTACTTACTCAGGCTTTCCACATTGCTTTACTTACTCGAGCTTTCCATGTTGCTTTCCCATACTAATTCACTTTCTTAAGCTTTCTACACTACTTTACTAAATTGGAATTTTCATGCCACTTTACTTACTCAAGCTTTCCACAATGCTTTTTTATGCTACTTTCCCATGTTACTTTACTTAGTTAGGTTTTTCATACTACTCTTCCATGATGCTTTATTTACTCAAGATTTCTACATTGCTTTACTTACTAAATATTTTCACATTATTTTACTTACTCAGGGTTTCCATGCTACTTTACTTACTCAAGCTTTCCACACTACTTTTCCATACTACTTTACTTATACATGCTTTACATGCTAATTTACTTACTGGAGATTTTTAAGCTAATTTTCTATGCTGATTTACTTACTCGAGCTTTCCACACTACTTTTTCATGATACTTTACATACTCAAGCTTTCCATGTTACTTTACTTACTCAAGCTTTCCATAATGTTTTTCCATGCTACTTATGATTTATATGCTGCTTTACTTAAAATTTTTATGTTACTTTTCTAAATTGCTTTACTTACTCAGCCTTTCCACTCTACTTTTCACTATTGATTAAGTTACTGGAGCTTTCCAAGCTACTTTACTTACTACTTTTTTACATTGCTTTACTTACTCGAGCCTTTAACACTACTTTTTTATGCTACTTTACTTACTCAAACTTTTCATGCTACTTTACTTGAGTTTTCCATGTTACTTTTCTACACTACATTACTTACTTGAGATTTTTATGTTACTTTACTTACTCAAGCTTTTCACACTGCTTTATTTACCTAGGCTTTACATGCTACTTTACTTACTCAGGTTTTCTATGTTACTTTACCTACATATACTTTCTATGTTACTTTATTTATTTGATCTTTTTATACTAATTTTCCATACTGCTTTAATTACTTACGATTTCCATGCTACTTTTACATGCTACTTGACTTAAATAGGGTTTCTATTTTGCTTTACTTATTCAATCTTTTAGTGCTGCTTTAGCATGCTACTTTATTTGCTCAAGCTTTACATGCTACTTTTCCATGCTACTTTACTTACTTAGGCTTTCTACACTGCTTTTCCATATTGCTTTACTTACTCAAACTTTTCATGTTAATTTACTTATTCGGGCTTTCCACACTACTTTATTTAATTTGAATTTCCACATTGCTTTGCTTACTTGAGCTTTTTACATTGCTTTACTTTCTCTAGTTTATCAAATTACTTTTCCATGCTACTTTACTTACTCAAGCTTTCCACACTGCTTTACTAACTCGAGCTTTCCACATTTATTTACTTATGATTTTAATGCTCCTTTTCTATGCTACTTTACTTATTTAGGATTTCCACACTACTTTACTTACTCAAGATTTCCATGCTATTTTACTTACTCAAGCTTTCCATACTACTTTACTTACTTTAGCTTCCAACATTTATTTACTTATCCACACTGCTTTACTTACTCAAGCTTTTTATACTGCTTTAATTATTTGGGCTTTCCACATTATTTTACTCACTCAAGCTTTCCGCCCTCCTTTACTTTCTCAAGGTTTCTATGTTGCTTTATTTACTCAATATTTCTATGACGCTTTACTTACTTGAGATTTTCACATTACTTTTCCATGTTGCTTTACTTACTCAAGTTTTCGTTGCTACTTTACTTATTTAGGATTTCCATGGTACTTTATTAAATTAATCTTTACACACTACCTTACTTAATGTTTCCACACTACTTTACTTACTTAGGCTTTCCACACTACTTTTTCATGGTGCTTTACTTAATCAGGCTTTCTACACTGCTTTACTAACTTGAGCTTTCCATTTTGCTTTACTTACTAAGGATTTTCATAGTACTTTTCCATGATTCTTTACTAACTTAGGTTTTCCATGCTACTTTACATACTTGATCTTTTTATAATGTTTTAGTTGGGATTTCCACTCTAGTTTATGTTGATGGTTAAAATTGCACTTGTTTTTAACACCAACAATGGGAAGTTTCAAGATGTGGGACTTGCAACTTGAAACAACCTCCAAATTTTTAAGAAGTTGGTCTCTTCTTTATATCAAGTTTATACTAGGAAAAGGGATAAATTTTTTAACAAAAACGCAAATGCAAGACAAAAAATCTAACCATGGTGATGCATCTGAATGTAATTCAACCTTAATCCTGAGCACAATGAGACTATATGTAAGATTCAATTACATTTAAGAGCAAACAAGTGCATGATCAATGTAAAAGATGAAAACAATAGAAATAGAGGCTTACATCTTAGACTATTTTTGTAACAATACCTAAAATATCAATAAAGGCACAGGATTCAATCTTCCTATTTGAATTCTCTAGTCACATAAGAGGAACAAAAACATGCACAGTTACATAAACCTTCCAACTCAAGAAAATAGAACAAATGCAAATGATATTACTAATCACAGTTCTAGAAAGTCTAGAACTCTTGACAACATAGCCTAGACTACTTTTGTAATGACACAAAAATTATCAATAAAGGAACATGATTCAATCTTTTTATTAATTCTCCAATCATATAAGAGGCACAAAAACATGCACAGTTACATAAACTTTCCAACTTAAGAAAATAGAAAAAAGGCAAATGATATTCCTAGTCACAGCTCTAGAAAGTCTAAACTCTTAACAATAATTCTCAAAAAATTCTCTCTGGTATCTGATCATGATAATCTCTGGTGATCTCTTCACCCTTATTTATAACCTTGGATTTACTCTGGATTGTCTGTTTATTCTCAATCTAATGGCCCAAGTAAAATCTAATCGAACTAGAAGTGTTTAACAGAAGATATTTCTCAGATTCTAAAATGCTCTATCTTCTTGTAGTTCATTGGCAGAAATAGATCACAGGACACTCCCTTCTCTTAAAAAAAATATGACACTTAGTCAATTCCTTGAAAAACTTCTTATTACTTTAGGAGACATCGAAGGATGACACTTGGCATGTTCCGCAACACCTACTGAAGACACGCAACACTTTTCATGTAATTTATACTCCTTTTGTGTCTTTGCTTATGTGTGTTCTACCTTTGACACCTGTCACAATCCACTTCCTCAAAAATTTAATAGCTTAAAATAAAATAAGACCCATAGCCTTTCTTGCCTGAGCAACTTGAAAAGGAGCATAGGGATAGGTGGTGATTTCTACTTCCCTCAACAAAAGACATGTGGCAATCTCTGCTTTACTTAACTGGGGTTATGTGGTGGTCTCCACTTCTTTTAGCTACCTTTTCAAAAACTTGAGGAAGGTGACATGTGGTGGTCTTCGCTTTACTCTATTTATATCATAGAAATAATTGGGTCTCATTTCATATTTACATGGACAATGACACCTGGCAGCTTCCACTTGCTTCAAAAACAAAACTTGAGACCCACCATAGTCTTTGTTATATCAGTGAAGCAAAATGAAGATAATTTAGATCTCAACACATGGTGGCTTCTACTCTCTTCAGCTGGGATATGTGGCATCTTCCATCACTTTTAGAAAATCAAATTGAAACCTTCTGTGATTGCCACTTGGTGCTTTCTGCCTGATCTTGATACTTAGCTTGTTGAAATCTTTCACTGAAAAGAGATGAAACATGGGTTTCGATATGAAATGTGGATGATGACACTTGTCACGTTCCACTAAGTTACTATGTGACACATGGCACTTTCCATGGTCTCATTAAAATTATGAAAAGTGCCTCAGAAAATGACACTTGGAAACTTCTGCTTGACTTCAACCCTTAGAGAAAAATGAATCAAAAGGAAATTAGAGCCTACACTCTGTTTCAAAACTTCATTGTCTTGAACCAAAGTATGTAGGGACAGTGATCTGGATCATGTGCTACTAAAAATTAGAATGAAACGTAGAGTATTTTTTACTCTATAGTTATTGGTGACCCCAAGGACTTTTGAGCCTACTCAAAAAGAAACCACAACTCCCACTAGATCAAAATTTCAAAATTGCAGCTTCAACAATGTTCTTTGGTAGGTGGACCACTCATCATCAGATAACCCCTATTTATTATACAATTCATTAAAGGCTAAATCAAGGTTAATAATATCTTTATGTGAAAAATTTTACAAAATTTGAACTGTAGCCTTCAAATTGAATTTGAGCTAGGAAACAGGAACCATGATAGCTTCTACTTTAGGGACTGATGAATCATCCCTTAGATCCTGAAAAATTGTCTAATCATTCTGCTTGGCCAATAGCAAAGGTTTAATTTCATCAACCATTATCACCATGTTGTCATCAGGAAATAGAGAAGGAAGACCTAATTGCAATAGATCTTCAATATGTTGTTTCATTTCATTGATTCCTTCCTTCATGACATCTAGAAGCTCTCTACAATTGATGGCTACAGAATTGCAACTGAGAACTTCATTTACTCACTTATCAGTGACCATTTTGTTCTCAATTCCTACTATTGACAATGTTTCATCTGTTGCATCATAAAGATTTTGTAACAATGTTTTTGAGTCCATTACTCTCCCAAAAATTGTAGCTAGAGTGTTTGCAACTAAATTCTGCACCTTTTCACACAATTTTTGTGCATTTAGTAGAAAACTGAGAGAAGGCATGAGCTAAATAATCTTCAAGGAGATTCTTTTCCACATGGATTCATAGAGCTCCTTCACCAGACTTAACACTCTGACATTTCTTGGCTTATTGGCCAGCTCCAGTGTCAATTGTGCTACTTGTTGTTGCTCGACTTGAAATTGGGCTTGTATAGTCACAATATTATTCTGTTCAGCCAGCAACTTTTATTTCAATTGGGTAACTTACAATAGGTGTTCCTCACATTTTTCTTGCAAAGCTACTTTTTTATACCTTAGGGTAATCACCACATCCTTTACCTATGTGAGCCCTACTTTTAAAGAATCATTTTGGCCCTGAACTGCCTAGTGAATCTAAAGAGAAATAGTATCTTACAACTATTTATTCAAATTCTCTATTTCATTGTCTTTTCTATTGATCTCTGAGGTCAAACTATTACAGTTTGCTTTTTCCTTGGCTAGATCGACTTCCATCTTCTATAGCCTCCTTGATGTCTTCAATTAGTCTTCAACAACTACAGAAGTGGATTCGGTTAGTAGCTCAATTTTGTCTTGTGGCCTAAAGAGGGACATGTCGATGGCCACTGCATTCATTGTATAGTCCTCTAACTACATCTACTGAGTTGGCTTGATTACATTTGGTGAAAAATGAGTCACCATCAATTTTTGTTGAATGGGGTCAAATTGTGACCGTAGATGGGGCGCAGCCAAAGTTTTATTTTCCTTGATCTTTTTTTCTCTCTTTGGGCTTCCCTTGCCTTCTTAATAGCATCTGCTTGGGTCTGGAAGGTAGAAGGAGAGGCAATGTGCCCACCTGTAAAAGGATGTCCCTATGGTAAATCATATCAAATATCTGATTATTGGCTATGATCAACCTGAGGGGAAAGTTTCTTGGGAACAGAGGGGGAAAAATGAGGTAATGTTAAAGCTTGAGGTGACATAAATGGGGCAAAGTGAGAAATGGGAATGGTAGAAGTGGCAGGAGATGTTATCTAGCTAGATGAAATCATCATGCCAACAAGAGAAGAAATAGACTGAGAAGGAGAAGGAGGAATAATACTTACTTGAGGAGAAATTATAGTACTTTGTAATTGGCATTATGGGGTGTCCATCTCCTCTTCTGAATCAAACTGAAACTACACCCTCTTTCACTTCTTGGGTGTCTCTTCTTCTAGCTGTATTTCTTTTCCTTTCAATGATGCTTGTGGAGAACTGGGAATATCTATAACTGATGCCAATGGGGAAGCTCTTGGTGGTGAAGGCACCACACTCTTTTGCTTTTCCATAACATTGAGAGATTGAGGCCAAATTGATATAGTTACTACAACTATAGTTTGCTCTAAGGCTTGTGACTCTTGGCTTGACCTAGCCTTAGCTTCTTGTTCTACACCCGGTGTCAGAAAATTACTTGTCTCTAGGCTAGATATAGAGGAGAGATGGCACTCATCCCATAGTTCTTCCCATCTCTCATCTATGTCTACATTCTCGAAAGAATGGGTTGTTTGACAAATTTTTTGGTTATATTTCTAATAGGCTTCTATTTGCTTAGCATCCCAATATTTATTCTTTAGTGTCCTTCTTAAGCCAGAATTCATTCTGACTTTAAGATCATAATCCCTCTGCTTAACATAGAATGTTTCCCAGGGTCTATTTTGTGAAAGGGGCAAGTTTGTTAACTCAACATAAAATCTAGGAACATCTTCTCTAGGATTTTTCTTGATTTCCCAAAAAGGGCAGCCCTCATGTACAATTCTGGTTACAACCCTGTTAGTCCTTATCCAAGAAGGTATGAAACCATTTTGGTCATAAACCCATTTGTCTTATATTAGAATGAAACCCAAAAAAGCCAGTTTTCTAAGTAGCAGAATCTCAGCATCTCTGGCTTCTAATACCATGCTGATTATCATCCATGGAAGGTCATACATTTTTCTCTTCCTCTTCCTAGAGCCATATTCATTGTCAACTATAGATACCTACCTGGTGACCTCTAAGAATGCTAACCTACGAGTAAAAATCTTAGGTAGCAACATTGGTTCCCCACAAAAATCATGGACTCTTATAATTGTATGGTGAGACCCAAAATAGAAATCACAAGGAATTGGGCAACTGGCCAGAAGGTTTGAAACACTTGAAAACAATCTATTCACGACTAGTTCAGGGTTGAGGTGACAAAAAGTAGGGGTAACAAATAATTCCCAGAATTCATATGGGTTACTAGTCTTTGACAAAATGTGTCCATGCAGACACATGAATGGTCCTTTAGAGATCAAAACTTGGGTCATACATATCAAGACACATATGTTGGGCAAAGAGGTCAGAGTTCTAAAATAGCATGAGGTGAAACAAATAAGAAGAATTTCTGGAACACTCCTTTTGATTTGAAATGGGCCAATTGTTCCACCATTGAGAAAGCAATTTGTTCAAAAAAGTCGAGCTGATACTCCTGAGTTTTGTCAATGGTCTTCAGCCTGAAGAGGATAGCCATTTGTTTTGCATAAATTGCCATATCATCTTTCATGCCAAAGATGAAAGCCATCATAGACAGTGCATTTTGGCTAGCTTATGCGAATTGGGCCCTTGCTACAGGGAGTGTAGGCACCATAGTGTCATCATCACCCATTTATAATTCGGATATCAAGAACCTCGACTAAGTATTGATGTTTGCCCACATTCTTTGCATTTTAGCAACAATGGGAAATGTAGCTGTACTATCATGATACAGGGCTAACATATCCCTGATAGCCTGCAATGTGATTTGTACTATAAATTGACCCTATTGAATGGTGTATGAGGGTGCATGGACCAAATTTTCACATAATTTGATCAATTCATGACATGGATGTACAGCTAGGAAAATGAATTATGCTAGTTGTGAAGTCCATATACCATGGAAAACATTTCATATTGCCCTACTCTAGTCCTCTGTAGACACATTTGATGTGCCCCTTCTCTAAGAGTTTTGCTACTAGCTCTCTGAAGAATTGGTTCCATGACTCCATCTGCATAATCTTTTATTTTTACTAGGTCACTTGCTTGACCAACCTCAGGGATTTTGGTTGGTGGATAGGTCTTCAATGGTTGCGCAGGAGCTGAAGCATATGACTTGCTCACAAGAAACTTGTCAAGGGATTCATACATCCCAGCTCCTTGTTGTGAAGACTGTGCTCCCTCCATCTTCTGTATCTTTTCTATGATAACTGGTATGAACTTTTGAAAAATAGAAACACTTTCACTGAAGCAAGTTTACTAAGCACTGAAAATGCAAGTAGAAAAATATTTTTTGTAGATGCAAGAATGTTTGAGAATTTGTAAGCTTGAACTCTTGCTAAGAGGTATTTATTGACCTATCAAGTCTCAAAATGGCATTAAACTCAAAAAACTATTAGTAAATCTTATTCAATCTTTATGGGATAGTGAGGCAAACACGTTATGCAAGTGGCAGTACAAGGTACCTTGGGGATTTCTGAAGATTTGGGAGAAGTTCAATGTATTGGAGTATTTTGAAAATTTTGAAAATTTTGAGCTGCCAACTCCGTGTTCAAAGAACACTTATTTAAAAGAAAAGTGGGAAATTAAAGCAATACGGAAATGGGAAACTATCTAACTACATTAACCAAGTATCTTTATCTCCCTCTTGGATCAAAAGAAGAATTTCTAAAGTTTCCTTCATGAAAAGCCAGCTTATATTGCCAGACAAGTGTTTGAATTGGATATAGCTCTGATGACTTGCTTTCTTAGTATGCCATAGTGTCTAGCCTGCATTTGAGTGAGTCTAAGTCAAACCTGCTTCCAACATATATAGACTCTTCTTGTTCTTGGAAGCTTGTCGAATTCCAGCTCTTGATATTGGTATGTCTTATCAATAAATTAATGACTATTTGCTCATCAACAGAAGCCCTTTGACATATATCATTTATTGACTTAACTCCTTCTGCCTCAAACTCAAGTTCCATTGCATGATCATCCTCTTTAATGACTTCAAAATTATCAACCTCTTGAAAGGATAATTCTGAAAGTTTTCAATAATTTTGCATATGTAATTGAGTCTCAATGCTATCTTGTTCATCTGCAACCTGCTCATAGCTTCCCTGAAAAATAGTATAACCTGATCCAATGATTTCAAACAAATCATTCAAATCACGATCAAAGAAATGTCCATGCTCCTCCACATCGTCTTGCAAAGTAAGAAGAAAGTCAGAAATTATTTCTTCTTCATCAGAGATTAAGGCATACGCTTGTGAATTGTCACTTGGAATCTGGAATTCATGTTGAGAGACCTGAGGATTAATAGAAGAGGTATCTTTTGAGTTTTATTCCTCTAAAACATTTTGGATTTTATGATCTTCATCAAGTATAACGTAGGTGCCCAGACCAATAGAATCGTAATTCCCATATGGGTCACTTTGCATCATAGCTAATAAATGATCATTTTCCTCTTCTTGATCATGTATAGTCCATTCACCTAACTCCTCAATAAAAACCCTTTCTTCTTTATTCATCATAGCATGAGTTACCTCTAACTTTGTAGTTGGTTCATTGGTGATGTGATCCTTATATAATGGCTCAAATAATATCTTCATCTTTGAACCATACTTGGTTCTTAAGATGAGGTGAGACCAATCAAGGGACATATATCCTCCTATCTTGGCTGTAAAGTCTCTAGATAAGCATAGGCCAAATACAAGAGGTATGTCTATGACTAATACATTTTGATTTACAATTATATTAGGACAAGCATATAATTGTAATTGGAGTTGTTTAATTCTCCATATTATTTGTATTGCTTTGCCATCTAGCTACATGACTCCTTTAGTGAGTGGTTCATACTTAATTTCTAAAGCATCGGCTATCTGCTTAGGCAAAATTGTAGTACTAGCCCCTGAATCAATCATTACATTATGTAACAATTTCTTGCCAACTATTAAATTTAAATAGAAGGGATCCGGTTTGGATTTGCTTACCTTTGGTGCATTATTCACTAGGGCTGTTGTCTGTAGATGAACTATGTCTTTGGGCTTTTCTTTTTTAGCAGGTCCTTCTTTGATAACAGTACCTTTGGGCACTTCTTGGCCTTGTAGAGCTTCTTGTAGTAGTGTCTTCTATTCAGGAATAGCCAATATATCCCATATTGATACTTGTGCTAGAGTCTTTTTCAATTGATCCACCACATTTATTGGTCCTAGAGTCAAAGTTCTTTGAGAATAAGGATATCTTATTTTTTCTTGAATTTGTGCAGGAATGACTTGATTCTGCACCAACTGAGGCACTTCTTGTTTGACATCTATGTTTCTTTGTCCTTGAAATGGAGGATTCTCCATGACTTGACTATTTACAACCTCAGGCTATTCCACCATCCTTCTATTTGATCTAGTATAATAATCAGATTGCACCACTGGTTTCTTGGAAGTGGAAGCTTCATTCAAGAAAACTGATTCTTCCTCTTCAACCCATGAGAACAAATCATGTTTCAGGGCTATTTCTTCCTCTTATTGCAAAGACATCCCTTGCATCTGAGTCATTAAGATTGAATTTTGCATACCAAAAGACTGGTAGGTTTGGTTGTCACTAGAACTTACAAACTGACCATCCATTCCTCTTTGCTCTAGCACCTTTTGTTGTAGATTACCCATGGGACAATCTCTAGGCGTATGAGCATTATTTCAAGGGAAACACCAGGCATTAGTGTTATCCACATAATTATTTTTCCCTGGAACAATATCCCTATTTGAATTAGGAGGAATAGTCTGTGAGGGTGTAGGGACTGCAACTAATTGGTTTGCTAGCTGAGGGTTATTTTGTCTTAGAGGACCCTGGTATTGGTTTGGCTGAGATGAAAATCTATTTCCTTGATAGCCTTGGTATTAGGGTTTAGTATAATTATTTTTCTATCTTTTTATGTTAATCAGCTCATTAGAAAATGTCCTCAAGATATTCTTGATATCATCAAGCTCAGATGACTAAGCGGGAATAATTTCTTTAACAGGTGGTTAAGGATATGTGTACATAGACACAGGTGGGGTTATAGATTTAGGGGCTTCTTGAGGTAATGGTAAGAAATTTCTAGGAACATGGGAAAGGGAGGCATTGGGGGTAACTTTCTAGCATCTATTAAATTATTCTTAGCTTTGACCGCATAGTCATAAGCCTCTGGCAAAGTGTGTCCTCCAAGTGAATGAATCATAACAGATATATCTGAATTCAAAGCCTTAAGATAAAACACTATGGCCATACCTGGTAATGGTCTAGCTGTAGCAGGGATTCTTTCCCAAGTCTTTTGAAATATGGAATTGAAGTCAGTCATCACTTCTTGTGGTGCCCTTTGGATGGTAATCAATTGCTGTAACAAAGAAGACTTATCACCCTTCTCTTCGAATCTTTCAAAGAAAAGATCTCCGAGTTGATCCCATGTAGAGATGGTATTTTGGGTCAGGGACCGGTATCATTCTAGACCTTTCCCTTTAAAAGAAGCTACTAATAATCTTATGGCCACATTTTTCTATGTGACAACATGTATAGCATAGACATCTGATACATCTTGCAGATGTTCTTCAGGTGTTTTAAAGTCTTGCCCACTGAATTTGGGTAGAGCTTTCAAGGCATTCACTGGGATAGGGTCCCAAGTTGCTGGTGGTATTAGGAGAATCAATGGACTACTAGTGTTCCAACTTGCATAATTTCTTGGGGGTATAGGGGCACCCATATTTGCTCTTGGTATTGGTATAAACTGGTTGACTCTTCTTCTTGGACTAGTTACCAAAGGTGGCAAAAGAATACCTGTATTTATAGTAGATTGTGATCTGGTTACTGGTCCACAGCTCTGACTCCTTGTAGTTCTCTAGTTCATACAATCTTGAAAGAAACTTCAAGCTTTGTCCCACTGAGTGTGCCAAAAACTATTGATGTTTAAAATTGTACTTGTTTCTAACACCAACAATGGGAAGTTTCAAGATGTGGGACTTGCAACTTGAAACAACCTCTAGATTTTTAAGAAGCTGGTCTCTTCTTTATATCAAGTTTATACTGGGAAAAGGGATAGGAATTTTAATAAAAACACAAATGCAAGAAAGAAAATATAACTATGGTGATGTGCCTGAATGTAATTTGACCTTAATCCTGAGCACAGTGAGACTATATGTAAGATTTAATTACATTTAAGAGAAAACAAGTGCATGATCAATGTAAAAGACGAAAACAATAGAAATAGAGGCTCACAGCTTAGACTACTTTTTCAGCAATATAGAAAATATCAACAAAGACACAGGATTCAATCTTCCTATTTGAATTCTCTAGTCACATAAGAGGCACAAAAACATGCATAGTTACATAAACCTTCCAACTCAAAAAAATAGAACAAAGGCAAATGATATTACTAATCACAGCTCTAGAAAGTCTAACACTCTTGACAACACAGCCTAGAATACTTTTGCAATGACACATAAAGTATCAACAAAGGCACATGATTCAATCTTCTTATTAATTCTCTAGCCATATAAGAGGCACAGAAACATGCACAGTTACATAAACTTTCCAACTCAATAAAATAGAACAAAGGCAAATGATATTCCTAGTCACAGCTCTAATAAGTCTAAACTCTTGACAATAATTCTCAAAAAATTCTCTCTGGTATTTGATCATGATAATCTCTATTGATCTTTGCACCCTTATTTATAACATTGGATTCACTCTAGATTGTCTACTTGTTCTCAATATAATGGCCCAACTGAAATCTAACTAAACTAGAAGTGTCTAACAGAAGATATTTCTCAGATTCTGAAATGCTCTGTCTTTCAACAGTTCATTGACAAAAATAGATTGCAGGATACTCCCTTCTCTTAAATTAAAGATGACACTTAGTCAATTCCTTGAAAACCTTCTTATTACTTTAGGAGACACTCGAGGATGACACTTGGCATGTTCCGCAGCTCCTACTGAAGACACGTGGCACTTTCTATGTAATTTATACTCCTTTTGTGTCTTTGCTTATGAGTGTTCTGCCTTTGACACCTGTCATAATCCACTTCGTCAAAACTTTAATAGCTTGAAATAAAATAAGACCCATAGCCTTTCTTGCCTGAGAAACTTGAAAAGGAGCACAGGGATAGGTGGCGATTTCTGCTTCCCTCAACAAAAGACACATGACAATCTCTGCTTTACTTAACTAGGGTTATGTGGTGGTCTTCGCTTCTTTTAGCTACCTTTTTAGAAACCTACAGAAGGTGACACGAGGTGGTCTCCACTTTATTCTATTTATATCATAGAAACAATTGGGTCTCATTTCATATTTACATGGACAGCGACACCTGGCGGCTTTCGCTTGTTTCAAAAACAAAACTTGAGACCCACCATAGTCTTTGCTATATCGGTGAAGCAAAATGAAGATAATTTGGATCTCGACACTTGGTGGCTTCCAATCTATTCAGTTGGGATACATGGCGTCTTCCATCATTTTTAGAAAAGAAAATTGAAACCTTCTACGATTGCCACTTGGTGCTTTTTGCCTGATCCTGATACTTAGCTTGTTGAAACCTTTCACTGAAAAGAGATGAAACATGGGTGCTGATATGAAACATGGATGCCGACACTTGTCACGTTTCGTTGATTTGCTATGGGACACGTGGCACATTCTGCAGCCTCATCAAAATTATGAAAAGTGCCTCGAAAAATGAAACTTGGTAGCTTCTGCTTGACTTCAAAACTTAGAGAAAAATGAATCAAAAGGAAATTAGAGCCCGCGCTCTATTTCAAAACTTTTCCATCTCGAACCAAAGTATACGGGGACAGTGATCTGGATCATGCGCTGCTGAAAATCAGAATAAAACGTAAGGTATTTTTTACTCTACAATTTAATTACTAAGGCTTTCCATGTTTTTTTACTTACTTGAGATTTCCACATTGCTTCACTTACTTGGGCTTTCCATGTTACTTTATTAACTTGTGTTTTCTATGTTGCTTTACTTACTCAAGTTTTCTCTATTACTTTACTTACTCAATCTTTTCACACTAATTTACCTAATCAAAATTTCCATGTTACTTTTTCATGTTGATTTATTTACTCAAGCTTTCGACGCTACTTTACTTAGGCTTTTCACACTACTTTTCCATGCTGATTTATATACTTGAGCTTTCCACGCTACTTTACTTAAGATTTCCACGTTGCTTTATTTACTCGAGATTTACATGTTGCTTTAACACATTGCTTTACTTACTTAGGATTTCAATGTTGTGTTTTCACATTGCTTTCCTTACTCAAGCTTTCTAATCTACATTTTTATTCTACTTTACTTAGGCTTTTCATGCTACTTTTCCATGTTGCCTTACTTAATCGAGATTTCTATGCTGCTTTACTTATTTGAGCTTTCCACACTACTTTATTTAATCAGACTTTCTATGCTAATTTACTTAAGCTTTCCAAATTGATTTACTTACTCAAGCTTTCCTTGCTACTTTTCCACACTACTTAAGTTACTCAGGCTTTCCTCATTACTTTACTAACTCGAGATTTCTATGTTACTTTACTTACTTGAGCTTTCCATGTTGCTTTATTTGGGTTTTCCATGTCACATTACTTATAATTTCCATGTTGCTTTAGTTATTCAAGATTTTTATGTTGCTTTCCTTACTCAATATTTCCATGCTACCTTACCTACTTGAGATTCGAATGCTGCTTCACTTACTCAAGCTTTCCATGATGTTTTACTTACTCAAGCTTTCCATGTTGGTTTACTTACTCAAGTTTTTCACGCTGCTTTACTTACTCAGGCCTTCCATGCTCCTTTACCTACTCAACCTTTCCATTTTGCTTTTCAATGTTACTTTATTTACTCAATCTTTCCACATTGCTTTACTCACTTGGGAGTTCCATGATGCTTTACATACTCAAGTTTTCTATACTATACTTATTTTTTCACACTACTTTTCCATGCTACTTTATTTAATTAGGCTTTCCACGTTACTTTATTTACTAGATCTTTCCATGCTACTTTACTTACTCAAGATTTCCACACTGCTTTACTTAATATAGCTTTCCACACTGCTTTACTAACTTGAGATTTCTATGTTACTTTACTTACTCAGGCTTTCCACACTGCTTTACTTAGGATTTCTATGCTGATTTACTTACTAAGGATTTTTATGTTGCTTTACTTAGTTGAGATTTCCACATTTCTTTACTTACTTTGTCTTTCTATGCTACTTTACTTACTCGTGCTTTCCATACTACTTTTCAATGTTTCTTTATTTACTCAAACTTTCCATGCTACTTTTTTTACTCAGGCTTTCCACATTGTTCTACTTAATTAGGATTTCCACACTAATTTTCCATGTTGCTTTACTTATTCGATATTTCCACGCTCCTTTACTTACTCAAGATTTTGATGATACATTTCCATACTGCTTTACTTACTCAGGCTTTCCACATTGCTTTACTTATTTGAGCTTTTTATGCTACTTTTTCATGTTGCTTTACTTACTCAAGCTTTCCATGCTACTTTACTTACTTTGAGTTTCCATACTGCTTTTCCATGCTAATTTACTTATTTGATATTTCCATACTACTTTACTTACTTGGGCTTTCTACAATACTTTTCCACACTACTTTTATTACTTGAGCCTTCTATGCTACTTTTCCAGGTTATTTTACTTACTCGAGATTTTCACATTGTTTTCCACACTAATTTACTTACTTGAGCTTTCAACATTACTTTACTTACTTGAGATTTCTACACTACTTTACTTATTCAGGCTTTCTAGGTCACTTTTTCATGTTGCTTTACTTAATTAAGCTTTCCACACTACTTTTCCATGTTGCTTTTCTACTTATCTTTATTTACTTAGGCTTTCCATGTTGATTTACTTAGTCAAGCTTTCCACACTACTTTTCCATGCTACTTTACTTACTCAGGCTTTACACACTATATTACTTATTTAATCTTTTCATGATACTTTATTTACTCAAGATTTTCATGATACTTTACTTACTCAAGCTTTCCACGCCACTTTTCCATGCTACTTTATTGACTCGATCTTTCCACATTATTTTTTCACAGTGCTTTACTTACTCTAGCTTTCCACGTTGCTTTACTTACTCAAGATTTCAATGTTACTTTTCCATGCTCATTTACTTATTCAAGATTTCTATGCTGCTTTAATGACTAGGGCTTTCTATACTAATTTTTTACACTGGTTTACGTACTCAAGCTTTCCACACTGCTCTACTTACTCAAGCTTTCTACACTACTTTTCTATGTTTCTTTACTTAATCTAGCTTTCCACGCTAATTTTGCATGTTGATTTACATACTCTCACCTTTTATGCTACTTTACTTATTTGGTCATACTTTACTTAGGCTTTCCAAACTGCTCTTTAATACTACTTTAATTACTCAAGTTTTTCATACTCTTTTTCCATACTGCTTTAATTACTCTAGATTTTCACGTTGCTTTTCCATGATTCTTTACTTACTCAATCTTTGCATGATGCTTTACTTACTCAAGATTTCCACACTGCTTTACTTACTTGAGCTTTCCATGCTATTTTACTTTTTTGAGATTTCCACACTAAATTACTAACCTAGGCTTTTCACATTGCTTCACTTACTTGATCTTTCCAAACTCTTTTTTTACACTACTTTTCTACGTTACTTTACTTACTCAATATTTTCATGATACTTTTCCACATTGCTTTAGTTACTCAAGCTTTCCATGTTACTTTACTTACTTAGATTTTCTACACTACTTTACTTACTCATTCTTTCTATGATACTTTACTTATTCAAGCTTTCAACACTAACTTTCCACAATAATTTATTTATGTAGACTTTCTAAGGTACTTTTCCATGCTCCTTTAATTACTTGGGCTTTCTAAAATACATTTCCATGTTGCTTTACTTACTCGAGCTTTTCATGTTATATTTCTATGGTTTTTTACTTACTCGGGCTTTCCACATTGCTTTACTTACTCAATCTTTCCATACTGCTTTTCCACATTGCTTTACTTACTCAAGATTTTTATGCTACTTAATTTACTCAAAATTTTCATTTTGATTTTCCATGCTGCTTTACTTACTCAACCTTTCCACACTCCTTTACTTACATAGGCTTTCTAAGCTACTTTACTTACTCAAGCTTTCCATGTTACTTTTTCACATTGATTTACTTACTTAGGCTTTTCACACTTCTTTTTTATGTCATTTTACTTACTCAAACTATCCATGCTACTTTTCCACGCTACTTCACTTACTTGTAATTTCCATACTACTTTACTTACCTAGTCTTTGAATGTTGTTTTACTTACTCAGGATTTTCATGCAACTTTTCTACACTATTTTACTTTATCAGGATTTTTGTGTTTATTTACTTACTCGGGCTTTTCACCCTGCTTTACTTACTCAATCTTTCCACACTAATTTACTTACTTAATATTTCCATGCTACTTTACTTATTCAAGCTTTCCAAATTGCTTTACTTACTCAGGATTTCCATGCTACTTTACTTACTCTGACTTTTCACATTATTTTTCTAAGCTACTCTACTTAAACTTTCCACACTACTTTTCCATACAACTTTACTTACTCAAGTTTTCCATGATACTTTTCCATGTTGCTTTACTTACTCAAGCTTTTCACGCTACTTTTTCACACTACTTTAGCTACTTATACTTTTCACGTTTCTTTAATTACTTGAGCTTTCAAAACCTTTTTTTCAAACTACTTTACTTACTCAAACTTTCCATGTTACTTTACTTACTCAGGCTTTCCATGCTACTTTATTACTCAATCTTTCCACACTTCTTTACTTATTCAAGATTTCCATGCTACTTTACTTGGGATTTTTATGCTGCTTTTATACACTAATTTACTTATTTGGGTTTCCCATTTTACTTTTCCATGCTACTTTACTTACTCAAGTTATCCACACTACTTTTTCACACTACTTTACTTAGTCTTTCCATGTTACTTTACTTATATGGGCTTTCCACGTTACTTTTCCATGTTGCTTTACTTACTCAAGCTTTCCGCGTTGTCTTACTTACTCGAGCTTTCCACATTACTTAATTTACTCAAGATTTTCATGCTACTTTTCCACGCTGCTTTACTTGAGAATTCCACACTACTTTACTAACTCAAGCTTTCCATGTTACTTTTCCACATTGCTTTACTTACTCAGGCTTTTCACACTAATTTACTAACTCAAGTTTTTCATGCTGATTTACTGACTTCGACTAGCCATGTTGCATTACTTATTATGGATTTTCATGCTGGTCTAATTACTCAAGATTTCCATGCTACTTTATTAACTCAAGATTTATAAATTGCTTTACTTACTCAGGCTTTCCATGTTGCTTTATTTACTTGGGATTTTCACACTGCTTTTCCATACTAATTTACTTACTCGAGCTTTCCACATTACTTAAATTACTCAAACTTTTCACACTGCTTTAATTACTCAAGCTTTCCATGCTACTTTAATTACTCAAGCTTTTCACACTACTTTACTTACTCAAGCTTTTTCACACTGTTATATTTACTCGAGATTTCCATGCTACTTTACTTAAGATTTCCATGATGATTTTTTATGTTGCTTTACTTACTCAAGATTTCCATGCTGCTTTACTAACTCTAAATTTGCATGCTACTTTTCTACATTATTTTTCTTAATCAAGCTTTCCATACTACTTTTCAATGCTTCTTTACTTGATATTTTTATACTACTTTTCCACGATGCTTTGCTTACATGGGTTTTATATGTTGATTTACTTATTCAAGCTTTCCATTCTACTTTTCTACACTACTATACTTACTCAAGTTATCCATGATACTTTACTTACTTGGGCTTTCCACACTATTTTTTCACGTTGCTTTACTCTCGAGCTTTCCACGTTGCTTTACTTACTCAGGGTTTCCATGATACTTTTCTATGTTACTTTACTTACTCGAGCTTTCTATGCTATTTTTCCATGCTGCTTATCTTACTTAGGTTTTCTACATTGCTTTACTTGAGCTTTTTACGCTAGTTTTCTATCCTACTTACTAAACTTTTTGACGTTGCTTTACTTATTCAAGCTTTCCATGTTACTTTACTTACTCAAGCATTCCATGCTGCTTCATTTAGTTGAGATTTCCATGCTATTTTACTTATTCAAGATTTCCATGCTACTTTTCCATGCTACTTTACTTGAGTTTTACACGTTTCTTTTCCACACTACATTACTTGGGTTTTCAGTGCTGCTTTTCCACACTACTTTAGCTAATTAATCGTTTTGTGATGATTTACTTACTCAAGGTTTCTACATTGTTTTTCTATGATGTTTTACTTACTTTGGCTTTCCATTCTACTTTAATTATTCGAGCTTTTCATGCTAATTTTCCATACTACTTTACTTACTTGATCTTCCCATGTTACTTTACTTGCTCAGGTTTTCCATGCTACTTCACTTACACAAGCTTTCCATATTGCTTTTCTACGCTACTTTACTTACTCAAGCTTTTCATGATGTTTTTCTATGCTACTTTTCCACATTTCTTTACTTACACGAGCTTTTCATGCTACTTTACTTAAGATTTTCATATTACTTTTCCACAATGTTTTACTTGCTCAGGCTTTCCACACTACTTTACTTATTTGAGACTTTCACATTACTTCTCCACACTACTTTACTTACTAAGGATTTTCAAACTACTTTTCTATGTTATAATAATTACTTAGGATTTTCACACTGCTTTACTAAATCAAGATTTTCACATTGCTTTTCCACATTGCTTTACTTACTCAAGATTTTCATGTTGATTTTTTATGTTGTTTTGCTTACTCAGGTTTTCCACATTAGTTTTCCATACTGCTTTACTTACTCATATTTTCCACATCAGTTTTCCATACTGCTTTACTTACTCATATTTTCCACACTACTTTACTTACTCGAGCTTTTCATGTTATTTTTATGTGTTGCTTTACTTAATATTTCCACACTAATTTACTTACTCAAACTTTTCATGCTATTTTACTTATTCAAGCTTTCCATATTGCATTATTTACTCGATTTTTTTATGATGCTTTACTTACTCAAGCTTTCTACACTACTTTACTTACTCAAGCTTTCCATGGTGTTTTATTTACTCACGCTTTCCATGCCACATTTCCATGTTGCTTTACTTACTCCAGCTTTCCATTCTACTTTACTTAGTAAGGATTTCCATGTTGATTTACTTACTCAGACTTTCCATGTTGATTTTCCATAATGCTTTACTTACTCAAGATTTCCATGCTGCTTTACTTACTTAGGATTTTCATTCTAATTTATTTACTTGATCTTTACACACAACTTTTCCATGCTACTTACTCAGACTTTCATGTTGCTTTTTCACGCTACTTTACTTACTCAAGATTTCCACAATTCTTTTACATGTTGTATTATTTACTCTAGATTTTTACACTGCTTTTCCACGTCACTTTACTTAATTTTGCTTTCCACATTACTTTACTTACTTGAGTTTTCCATACTGCTTTACTTTCTCAAATTTTCTATGCTATTTTTCCACATTTCATTACTTAATCAAGATTTCTATACTACTTTTCCATGTTAGTTTACTTACTCAGGCTTTCTAGGTTGCATTACTTACTCGAGCATTGCATGTTGCTTTATTTAGTCACACTTTCCACACTACTATACTTAATCTTTCCACTCTACTTTACTTACTCAGGCATTTCATGCTGCTTTTCCATGCTACTTTACTGACTCAAGCTTTCCATGTTACTTTTTATGCTACTTTACTTACTCAGACTTTCCATGCTACTTTTCCATGTTACTTTACTTACTAAAGCTTTCCATGCTTATTTACTTACATTGACTTTTTATGTTACTTTTATATGGTGATTTACTTGCTCAATATTTCTATGCTACTTTACTTAATCAAGCTTTCCATGTTGCTTTACTTACTAAGGCTTTCCACACTACTTTTTGACACTATTTTACTTACTCAAGCTTTCACCACTGCTTTTCTACATTAGCTTATTACTCAAGTTTTTCATGTTGCTTTACTTACATGAGCTTTCCATGCTACTTTTCTACGTTGATTCACTTAATCAAGATTTTCACACTTTTTTTCTATGTTGCTTTACTTACTCAAGTTTTTCACACTAATTTTATATGCTTCTTTACTTATTCGACCTTTCTACACTGCTTTACTTACCCATGTTTTCGACACTACTTTACTTAATCAAGATTTTCACAGTAATTTCCATGTTGCTTTATTTAATCAAACTTTCCAATTAATTTTTCAAGTTTTCCACATCGCTATACTTATTTAGACATTCCACACTACTTTATTTACTCAAGCTTTCCACACTATTTTTCCATGATGCTTTACTTAATCAAAATTTTCACACTGATTTTCCATGATAATTTACTTACTCAAGCTTTTCACACTATTTTTCCATGCAACTTTACTTACTTAGGCTTTCCATGTTACTTTACTTACTCAAACTTTCTATGCTATTTTCCACACTGCTTTATCTACTCTAGGTTTTCATGGTGCTTTACTCACTCGTAATTTCTAAATTATTTTTCTATATTGCTTTACTTACTCAGGTTTTTCATATTGCTTTCCTTACTCAGTTTTTCAAGGCTACTTTTCCATACTGCTTTACTTACTCAAACATTCCACTCTGATTTACTTACTCAAGATTTCTATGCTACTTTTCCATGTTGCTTTACTTACTTGGGTTTCCACCCTACTTTACTTACTCAGGATTTCCACATTATTTTTTCACTCTACTTTATTTACTCATGTTTTTTATGCTATTTTACTTACTTGAGCTTTCCATGCTACTTTACATAGACTTTCCAAATAGTTTTTCTACACTACTTTAATTACTCGATCTCTCTATGTTACTTTACTTACTCAGAATTTCCATGCTACTTTTTCACAATGCTTTACTTACTCAACATTACCATGCTACGTTTCTATGATAGTTTACATACTTGATATTTCCGTACTTCTTTAGTTACTCAAGTGTTTCACACTACTTTATCATGTTGCTTTACTTACTAAGAATTTCTATGTTTCTTTACTTACTCAAGCTTTCCATGCTACTTTACTTACTCAAGGTTTCTATGTTGCTTTTCCATGCTGCTTTACTTACTCAAAATTTCTACATTGCATTATTTACTTGGGCTTTCCATGTTTCTTTACTTACTTAGGCTTTCCATGTTGTTTCACTTACTCAAGCTTTCAATGTTGCTTTACTTACTTGGGCTTTTCATGCTTCTTTTCTATACCACTTTTTTACACTACTTTACTTACTCAAGTTTTTCATGCTCATTTACTTACTCAAGCTTTCCATGCTATTTTTCTATACTACGTTATTTACTTAAACTTTTCACGCTACTTTATTTACTCAAGCCTTTCACACTATTTTTCCATGGTATTTTACTTACTTAAGATTTTCATGCTACTTTTCCACACTGCTTTACTTACTCAGGCTTCCTACAATACTTTACTTATTCAAGCTTTCCATGTTAATTCAATTACTCAAGATTTCCATGTTATTTTACTTACTCAGGCTTTCTGTATTTCCTTACTTACCTGAGATTTCCATGCTAATTTTCTATATTACTTTAATTACTCAAATTTTCCATGCTACTTTAATTACTAAAGCTTTCCTCACTATTTTTCTATGCTACTCTAATTACTCAAGCATTCCATGCTACTTTACTTACTCAAGTTTTTTATGCTACTTTTCTAGGCTACTTCACTTGAAATTTTCACACTGATTTACTTACTCAATCTTTCCACACTAATTTACTTACTCGAGCTTTCCATGTTGTTTTACTTACTCGATATTTCCATGTTATTTTACTAACTCTAGCTTTCCACAATGCTTTTCCAAGTTACTTTACTTACTCAGGCTTTTCACACTACTTTTCCATGCTACATTACTTACTTGAGATTTCCACATTGTTTTTCCACCCTATTTAACTTATTCAAGTTCTTCACGTTGCTTTACTTACTTAAGGTTTCCATGATAATTTTCCATGTTGTTTCACTTACTCATGCTTTTCACATTAATTTTTTATGCTACTTTACTTACTTGGGCTGTCCACGCTACTTTTCCAAGATACTTTACTTACTAAGGTTTTCCATGCTACTTTACATATTCAAGCTTTCCACATTTCTTTACTTGGGCTTTTCATATTGCTTTTCCATGCTGATTTATTTACTCAAGTTTTCTACACTACTTTTCCATGCTACTTTACTTACTCAAGCTTTCCACACTACTTTACTTACTCAAGCTTTTCACACTATTTTACTTACTTGAATTTTCCATGTTGCTATTTTACATTACTTTATTTATTCAAGCTTTCCATGGTACTTTAATTACTCAAGATTTTCACATTGATTTTCCATGTTGCTTTACTTACTCAAGCTTTCCACTTTGATTTACTTACTTGGGATTTCCACCTTGCTTTACTTACTTGAGCTTTCCACATTGCTTTACTTACTCAAGATTTTCATATTATTTTTCTATGTTGCTTTACTTACTCAGGTTTTCCATGCTATTATTTCATGTTACTTTTATTATTCAATATTTTCACACCGGTTTACTTACTCGAGCATTCCATATTGATTTAATTGCTTAAGCTTTCTATATTACTTTACTTACTCTAGCTTTCCACACTTTTTTTCCATGTTATTTTACTTACTCAAGCTTTCCATGTTGCTTTCCCACATTATTTTACTTACTTGAGAATACTACTTTACTTACTCGAGATTTTGACATTGCTTTTCAACACTAATTTACTTACTCGAGCTTTTCACATTGCTTTACTTACTTGAGATTTCCATGATGCTTTAATTATTAAGGCTTTCCACCTTATTATTCTACACTATTTTACTTACTCAGGATTTCTACGCTACTTTAATAAAATAGGATTTCCACACTAATTTTCCATGTTGCTTTACTTACTCGAGCTTTCCACATAATTTGTCTATGCTTCTTTACTTACTCAGGCTTTCCATGTTGTTTTAATTACTCAACCTTTCTATGCTACTTTACTTACTTGGACTTTCCACACTGCTTTTTAATACTGCATTAGTTTTTTAAAATAAAAGAGGGTAAAAACTTTATTCATCCAAGAGAGAAGTACAAAACATAAAATTAATAAAATTCCCAAACAAGTTAAGAAACCACAAACTAGAGATTAAGTAGTGCTCATGCAACATCTCAGATCCTCTGTGACCAAATCCACCAAATCTTGAGCAAGATCCCTAGGTAAAATGTCCCAATTATCCACCAGCCAGGTCCCATTCTTCTCAGAATCCCATTTAGCCAATCCATCAGCCACCTTATTCCATTATCAAGGGATATAAGAGAAGGTGATAGAATCAAATAAATCTCCAAGACTAGTGATTTGCTTAGCCACCACCGCAAGCTACCAACTAACATCATCAAACTTTCTTATATTTATCAAGTTTATCACCACCTGAGAATTTGAATCATAGATAATCTTATTCCAGCCAAGGGCATATGTCTTCTTCAAAGCTGAAAGAATAGCCAAGGCCTCCATAAGATTATTAGAGTGCAGCCCCTTATCCTCTAAAAAAAACACAACCACCCCAGAACTGTCTCTACCCACCCCACCAATCCTAGTGTGCCTAGGGTTGCCCCTTGTAGACCCATCAGTATTGATTTTTAAGACTCCAGTGGGAGGGGGTAACCAGTGCCCTTCCCTACAAACCTTCCTTTTAGAACACTTGCTCTGCCCATTCATGGGCCTTTCAGGATCCCCAACCAGAATCCCCAAATTATGAGTTATTGGAATATCCCTAGGATCCACTGGAGCTGATAGATCACATTTAGCACACAAGGTCTCCTACAAATCCCCAAGTATGTGAGACCACACTTGACCCACTAGCAACTTCTTATCTAGAAAGACCCTATAATTGCACTCTAACTAGATATGCCATATAATTAGATTAGGGCCAATTGGCCAAGCTATGTGCAAAAATGAAGTCCTCACTAGAATAGGCCCAAAATTTTGCCAAAACTCCTCCAAAAAAGAAGGGTGCTTGCACTGCCAACTCCAGGCTCCCCACCAAAAATGCCAAATAGTCTAAGTAAAAGGGCACTAGAAGAAAAGATGTGAAACCATCTCAACATATTTTTGACATAAGAAGCATAAGGAAGGGCCTTGGAAGCCATGCTTACAGAGGTTATCCCAAGTCAAACACCTACCATAGACTAGTAGCCAAGACAAGAAATTACATTTTGGCCAAGAAAATTTATTCCAAATATTTTTCTCCCAAGGAACCTCAACACCACCCCAAGCCTGTCTATCCAAAACCTGATACCCTAAGGCAACAGTGAACTTCGCTTTTATATATGGACCCCAATCCAGCACATCCCACTCTAGGAGAGAACAACAGACTCTATCAGCCAAAATGGAGGCCAACTCCCTCCTACCCTCCAAAGATCCACCCATGGGCCAATCCTGCATATCCTTCCACTGATAAATAATAGTCTATCCCAAAGCCTGAGGGGCTTTGAAATCCATCACTTTGCTCCAACCACTTTGAACAAAAATCTTACATAGGTCCCCCAAGTGAGGGTGTGAGGAGAGGATAGGCGAGAAGCCATCCCAAGAGTCAGGCCAAAAAAGAGCATCAAAGCCTCTATTATAGATCCAAAATATCCTTTATTTAACCAGCATAGCCCCCCTCTTGAGTGTATCCCAGATCATAGAACCTTCCCATAAAAGGCTAAAATGAGGCACCTCAGTGTCCTCTACCTCACCAAGGTACTTAAAGATAAGGACCATGTCCCAATACTAATGCTGATATGAACACCATCTCCAATATAGCTTAGCAACCAAAGCTTGACCATTCCAATCAATCCTATGCAAACCCAAACCACCATCCTACTTTAGATGACAAACAACTTCCCACTTAATTAAGCTCCATTTCTTCAAAAGGAGATTCCCAGACCAAAGAAACTACCAATAGAGGCCCTCAAAATCTTTGATAAAACTTGAGGGATTTGTCGACATAAAGAACACGTATATAAGAAGGGCCTGAACCATGGACTTCAATAGAGTAACTCTTCTAGCTGTAGATCACCGTTTATAGGTCCAGTGACAAACCAACCTACAAAATTTATCCATCACATCCTACCAAAAGCACCGAGGAAGTGGGTGCACATCTAGAGGGATGCCAAGGTATATAAAGGGAAGTTTCCCTATTTGAAACCTTAAGATCATAGCAATACGCTACTGAATAATCTTTGGGGTATTAAAGAAATAAATACAAGACTTACTTTCATTAATACTTTGACCTGAAGTGGCCAGGTAACAATCTAAAATATGATGCAAATCAACCTCTTCAGCCACCTTAGTGACACCACTCATAGCTGTATCATCCACAAACTATAGATGTGTTTGAGGAGGAAGATAAATGCTCCATTTCCAACCTTGAAAGAGCCCATCCCTAACATGGGACTTAATGAATCTCCTTAGGCCTTCAGCCATCAAGATGAACAAATATGGGGATAAGGGGTCCCCTTGTCAAAGGCCTCTAGAGGCACCAAAAAGATTTGAAGACTCCCCATTTATGAGGACATAAAATGAAGAAGTCCTCACACAACTCATGACCCAATCAATCCACTCACAACTAAACCCAAAGGCACTGATAATTTTGATCAAAAATCCCTAGTTAACTCTATCATAAGCTTTAGCCATATCCAACTTTATAAACATAGCCTTTTCCTTAGAAGAGGCCATAGAGTGAATAGTCTTAGCTACAATAATACTCCATCCAAAATATGTCTACCCATAACAAAGCCCCCTTGTTCCTTTGAAATCAACTTATCTAGACATGGCTTCAAATGTTCAGCAATTAGCTTTGTAATGATTTTATACACCACATTGCACAGAGCAATTAGTCAAAAAAGATCCATTGAATCAACACCCTCGCATTTTGGTATAAGAGAAAGAAACATGGCATTCATGGCTCACAACATTTGCTTATTCATAAAAGACTCCTGCACCACCTCCAAAAGATCAAGGTTGATGACTTCCCAAAATTCCTAAAAGAACTCAGCTGGGAAGCCATTAGGGCCAGGAGCCTTTCCTTTTTTCAACTAGAACACCACATCCTCCAACTCCCTCAAAGAAATAGGTTTAAGAAGAGAAGCAATCATATTCGTAGTCACTAGAGAGGGAATACAAGCCATGATAGAGGCTTCCTCCTCATGAGCAGGTAGGGTATCTTCAAAAAAGAGAGCAAAGAAAAAACAAACAACTTCACTAGAGATCCCCAAAGAGGAAGAAAGAACAGAGCCCTCAGGAGAGTAGAGAGAAGAGATAAAATTACCTTGTCTACACACCTTCATCGATTTATGGAAGAAGGAGGTGTTCATGTCCCCTTCCTAAAGCCAATCAACATGGGCCTTCATTTTCCAAAAAATTTCCTCACTGAACTCCCATTCCTCGAGGTATTTCACCACACTGACCTCAAGTCTACTTAGATTCACATCCAGACCTTGGTCCTAAATCTACCTAGTAATAGAATCCAAACACTCTTGGGCAACCCTTTTCTGCTGAAACACATTACCAAACTAAGACTTATTCCAATGTTTTAATTTATACTTCACATATTGAAGCCTCTTCACAAAAGAGTACATCATTGTACCAAAAGCAGGCCGTTCTACAGTCCACCAGCTAGAAACTAAGTCAAGAAGACTCTCCTCCCTGAGCCACATAAGCTGAAATCTAAAATTTTGTTTCTTAGGATGATCAGCCAAGCGGGCAGAGAATTTAATTGACCAATGGTCTGATCCTTTCCAATCTAAAATTTTAGAACTTGATAGCCACTTGTCACCCACCCAAAAATAAGACACAAGAAACCTATCTAACCATTTAGAGATGGCATCATCTCCAATCCTCCTATTATTCCAAGTAAAGATGCCATTTGAAAGTTTAATATCCACTAGTTAGAGCTGAGCCAAATTCTCCCTTAGAATATCTGAAGAGGGGTCCAAACAAAGCATGACCCCCTTTTCTCCTCAAGGGAGGTAGTTGAATTGAAGTCACCTGCCATAATCTAGGGGAGGAAAGGATCCAACGATCTCAAAAAATTGATATGTGACCATAGGAGAGTCTTTCTAGGGACATCCGTCAAAGCATAAATGTTATAAAGAAGAATTCTTTCCCCCATCTCCAAACTAATTGCAACTAGAGAGATGGAATATCTACTATCGATCCACCAAATAGGGGAAATTCACTAAGGATCTCAGAGGCAAGCAAGACCCTTTGAGCTGCCTTGCGCACCCACACACTAGCAACACCCTCTATTCCAAATCATAGAAACACACTGCATCATAACATCCATAGATAACTTTGTCTCCTATAAGAAAAGCACATCCAGAGAATGAGCACTAACCAAGTCCTGAATAGCCTTTTGTCTAGGGATGCTATTCATACCCCTTACATTCAAAGATAACACTATCATCACAAAGGGTGAGAGAAGTGAGTATCCAATGTCTTCACTAACCCAGATTCCACTAATGTCTCTCTATCTAACTTAACTTTCTCCTGATCCTTCTTCCTCCCCACCTTTTGGGGCTTATCAAGAGCACCCTTTTTCAAAGATTTTTGTTGTAGACCCAAAATAGACAAAGAAGAGATGGCTTTTTTCTTACCAAGGTCTTCCAAACCCAATCCAATAGCTAAACTCATCCTTTCATCCAAAGAGGCCATTGGGGTTTCCACCAAACCACAAGAATCCCTAAACCTAGCATCAGGGAGAGAAGCAGTTGAATCCATCACCACCTCAAAATCCACCATAGGATCAAGGGCCGAGGTAGTGACAGGCAAAGACCCAGAGTTAAGATCAAATAAAGGAGAGGCTTCAACATGCATGTCAGAAGAAAACCCCTCCTCATGGGCTAACTCATTTAAAGCCTCAAACTTGTTAAAAGTCTCCTCTTGATGATCTTCAAGAGTCTTCTTCTAACCCTGATTCTTATTTCGTGCCTTAACTGGCACAAAACCATCTTTATCTGGTACCACCTCCTGCATGGGTGCTTTACCCTTTTCTACCCATGGAATAGACAAAGCCTTCACATTATCTAAACCATGAGCACCCGAGGCACGAGGGCATCTCCTTAGAAGATGGCCATACTCATGGCATAGCCGGCACCTAAAAGGTAAAGTCTCATAGTCTACTTGATGAGTCCAAGAGCTAGACCCAATAGTGAGATCAATATAATCTAGGAGAGGCTAGCTTAGGTCAATCTCCACATAGACCCGGGTATAGGAAAAAATTTGCTTGTCTAGAGTTTGTTGAGACAGGCCAATAGGCTTCCCTAGTAGTAATGCAATTGATTTTAGACTATAATGTCTCCAATATTCCAATGGCAATCGAGGAAAATGTACCCACACTAGCACCTTCAAGGGTAGATCCTATGCCGAATTAAATCTTGCGTGCCAAAGCTTCATGAAGAGGCCAACCTGATTATAAAAGTAAGGCCCTCCCTCAAAAATCTTGTTACGATTAGAGATACATGAAAATACCACCAAAAAGAAGTTATTCACAGCTAGCAGGATTTGAAAATCACCTTCCAGATTCCATGACTTATGAATCTAGGGTTCTAAAAAAGGCATCAAAACCCTTAATCCCATGAATTTGCAGATTAAAGCATGTTTTCTATAATACTCCAAGTCCTCAGCTACCACCTCTATTTGAATCACCAACTTCATACGAACTTGAGCTCTTTCCAAGCATCCATTTATCTTGTGCAATTTCAAAGCACCAGTGCTAAAAACTCCAACATCAGGTGGGGATAGATGATGAAACCCATCACCAACCCCAACCATAGCAGCATCCCCGGATGTCTCACCCAAAATCATAGACCCTGCCATTAGAGAAACCCTCAAACCTTCGCGCCCCACACTAGCGCTGAAATAACGTACACGCAGGAAACCCCCCCACCCCAAAAAGCTGAAGACCCCACCCCTTTTCTGGAAATGGCCCCATAGGGCCTGATCTACAGATTAAATCCACAGGCCATAGAGCTTAAAAACCTATAGACTGTGAGCTGCTATAGGTCACAGGACTGCTCAGAACTCTCGTGCACTCGCTCGCTCCATCCGCCTCCCACCACTCCCTTTTTCTACACTTTCTTAATACTGCGTTAGTTACTCGAGCTTTCCACACTATTTTTCTACATTACTTTACTTACTCAACCTTTCCATGCTGCTTTACTTACTCAATATTTCCACACTATTTTACTTACTAAGGCTTTCCACACTACTTTTTCACATTACTTAACTTACTTAGGCTTTTCATGTTACTTTACTTAGAATTTTTATATTGCTTTACTTACCAAGGGTTTTCATACTAATTTACTTACTCTATCTTTCCATGCTACTTTACTTAGGCTTTCCATGCTACTTTACTTAATCAAGTTTTTATGATACTTTTCCATGTTACTTTACTTATACAAGCTTTTCATGTTACTTTACTTACTCGATCTTCGCATATTTCTTTTCTACACTTCTTTACTTACTCATGCTTTTCATGTTGTTTTACTTACTCAGGGTTTCCATGCTACTTACGATTTTCATGTTATTTTACATACTCAAGCTTTTCATGCTACTTTATGTAGGTTTTCCATGCTACTTTTCCCTACTACTTTACTTACTCAATCTTTTCATGTTGCTTTTCCATTTTACTTTACTTACTCGGGCTTTCCAAGCTACTTTTCTATGTTGCTTTACTTACTCAAGATTTTTATGTTGCATTATTTATTCAAGCTTTCTATGCTACTTTTTTACAATGGTTTACTTAAACAAGCTTTCCATGCTACTTTTCTATGTTTCTTTACTTACTCAGGTTATTCATGCTACTTTTCCACACTACTTACTCAAGATTTCTACACTACTTTACTATCTCAAGCTTTCCACGCTACTTTTACACATTGATTTACTTACTCACGCTTTCCACATTGATTTAATACACTACTTTACTTACTTAGACTTTCCATGTTAATTTTCTATGTTACGCTACTTTCTCTAGCTTTCCATGATGCTTTACTTACTTAGGTTTTCTACACTATTTTTCCATGCTAATTTACTTACTCAAGCTTTCTATGTTGCTTCACTTACTCGGGTTTTACATGTTGATTTTCCATGCTACTTTACTTACTAGAGCTTTTCAATCTAATTTAATTACTTAGGATTTTTATGTTGTTTTACTTACTCAATATTACCACCTTATTTTTCCATGCTACTTTACTTGCTCAAACTTTCCACATTGTTTTCTAACACTTCTTTACGTACTTGGGTTTTACACACTGCTTTACTTACTCGATCTTTCAACACTACTTTTCCATATTGCTTTACTTACCCAAGATTTCCACACTACTTTCCCACATTGCTTTACCTACTCAAGCTTTACACGTTGCTTTAGTTATTTAGACTTTTCCCACTACTTTTCCATGACGCTTTACTTACTTTAGCTTTCCACATTAGTTTACTTAATTAAGTGTTCCATTATACTTTACTTACTAGAGCTTTCCATACTACTTTACTTACTCAGGATTTCCATGCTAATTTAATTTTTTGGGCTTTCCATGGTACTTTAATTAATTGGGATTTCCACACTATTTTTAAATGTTACTTTACTTAATCAGGGTTTTCACACTTATTTTTTATATTGTTTTACTTAATTATTCCATGTTGATTTACTTACTTGAGGTTTTGATGATGCTTTAATGACTCAAGATTTCCATGTTGCTTTACTTTTCAAGCTTTCCACGTTGATTTAATTACTCAAACTTTCCATGCTACTTTATTTACTCAAGATTTTCACTCTACTTTACTTACTCGAGCTTTTCACATTGTTTTTTCACACTACTTTAGTTACTCAGGATTTTCATGCTACTTATCTATACTAATTTACTTAGGATTTCCATGTTGCTTTTCCATGGTGGTTTACTTGGAATTTCCATGCTACTTTACTTACTCAAGATTTTCACATTGCTTTTCCACATTGATTTACTTACTTGAGCTTTCCATGTTGCTTTATTTTTCTCGAGCTTTCAATGCTATTTTTCCATGTTGCTTTACTTACAAACAATTCCATGTTTCTTTACTTTCTCAAGCTTTTCATGCTTATTTACTAACTCAGGCTTTCCACACTGCTTTTCCATGTTACTTTACTTACTTGAACTTTCCATGCTTCTTTTCCACGTTAGTTTATTTACTCAAGATTTTTATGTTGCTTTTCCACACTACTTTACTTATTCAAGCTTTTAACATTAGTTTTTAACTCTACTTTACTTACTCAAGCTTTCCATACTACTTTTCCATGGTGCATACTTACTTGAGCATTCCACATTGATTTTCCACACTACTTTACTTACTCAGGCTTTCCACGTTGCTTTTCCATACTTCTTTACTTACTCAAGTTTTTCATGATATTTTTGTATACTACTTTACTTACTTGGACTTTCCATGCTGTTTTTTAATGCTACTTTATTTAATTGAGATTTCCATTCTACTTTTCTACACTATTTTACTTATACTCATGCTTTCCATGCTACTTTACTTGTACTTTCCACATTGCTTTTCTATGTAGATTTACTTACTCGAGCTTCCTACGTTACTTTTCAATGTTGCTTTACGTATTCAATATTTCTAGACTAATTTTCCATGCTACTTTACTTACACAGGCTTTCCACACTGCTTTACTTACTCGAGCTTTCCACGCTACTTTCCAAAACAGTTTTTCAAGCTACTTTTCCTTGTTGATTTACTTACTTAGACTTTTCATGTTGCTTTTCCATGCTAATTTACTTACTCGCAGTTTCCACATTTCTTTACTTAATTCAACTTTCCGTGCTACTTTACTTACTCAAGCTTTCCATACTACTTTTTTATGTTGTTTTAGTTTCTCAAGTTTTCCACACTAATTTTCTATGTTGCTTTACTTACTCAAGCTTTCTACTCTATTTTTCCATGTTACTTCACCTACTCAAGATTTTCACACTACTTTACTTTCTCAGGCTTTCCACATTATTTTTCCACATTGCTTTACTTACTAAAGATTTCCATATTACTTTACTTACTCAAGTTCTCCTTGCTAATTTACCTACTCAAGTTTTCCATGCTAATTTACTTGAACATTCCATGATGAGTACTTATTTAGGCTTTGTATGCTAATTTTTCACACTATTTTACTTACTCAGGACTTTTACACCGATTTTCCATGCTACTTTACTTACTCAAGATTTTCACATTGCTTTACTTACTCGAGCTTTTTACACTGCTTTTCCATGTTGCTTTACTTTTTCGAGCTTTTAACACTAATTTTTCATGTTTCTTTACTTATTCAAGCTTTACACGCTGCTTTATTTACTTGAGCTTTACACACTACCTTACTTTCTTAACCTTTCCACATTACTTTACTTACTTAGTCTTTCCACACTACTTTACTTCCTTTAGCTTTCCATGCTATTTTTTTATTCTACTTTACTTACTCAAGCTTTCCACACTGCTTTTCCATGCTACTTTACTTAGGATTTCCATACTACTTTTACATGCTACTTTACTTACTCGAGCTTTCCACACTGGTTTACTTAATTAGGCTTTATATGCTCACTTACATACTTGAATTTACTATGCTATTTTATTTACTAGGATTGTCATGCTACTTTACTTAATTAGGCTTTCCACACTACTTCACTTCATTAATCTTTCCAAGCTACTTAACCACACTGCTTTACTTACTCTAGCTTTGCATGTTGATTTACTTAATTAGGATTTCCATGTTACTCAAAATTTCTATGTTGTTTTTCCACATTACTTTACATACTTTAGCTTTTCACATTGCTTTACTTACTCAAGATTTTCATGCTACTTTTCTACACTGCTCTACTTACTTATGTTTTCCACATTGATTTAATTACTCGGGCTTCCCACACTACTTTACTTGGGATTTCCATGCTACTTTTCCATATTTTTTTACTTACTCAGTCTTTTCATGCTACTTTTCCACATTGCTTTACTTATTTGAACTTTTCACATTGCTTTTCTATTCTGGTTTATTTACTCAAGCTTTTCATACTAATTTTCCATGTTGCTTTACTTACTCGAGCTTTTCACATTACTTTACTTTTCAAATTGTTTTACTTACCTGAGCTTTCCATGCTACTTTACTTATTTTGGCTATCCACACTACTTTATTTACTCAAGATTTTCATAATACTTTTCCACATTTCTTTACATAGGATTTCCATGTTGCTTTTCCATGCCACTTTACTTAAGCTTTCCATACTACTTTACTTACTCAAGCTTTCCATGTTACTTTACTTACTCGACCTTTCAACATTGCTTCTCCATGTTAATTTACTAACTCGAGCTTTTCACATTGCTTTACTTACTCGGGCTTTCCACTTTTCTTTACTTACTTTGGCTTTTCATGCTACTTTAATTACTCAAGTTTTCCATGTCGCTTTTACATGTTGCTTTACCTACTTGAACTTTTCACACTACTTTTCTATGTTTCTTTACTTATTCAAGCTTTTTATGCTACTTTTCTATTCTATTTTACTTACTTGGGCTTTCCACACTACTTTACTTAGTTAGGCTTTCCATGCTACTTTTTCATGTTGCTTTACTTACTCAAGATTTCTATGTTATTTTACTTATTCAGATTTTCTAAGCTACTTTTCCATACTAATTTACTTCCTCAAGCTTTCCACATTATTTTACTTACTCAGGCTTTCCACACTACTTCACTTACTCAGTCTTTCCACATTGCTTTTCCATACTAATTTACTTACTCAGGCCTTCCACACTACTTTTCCATGCTACTTAACTTACTCGATCTTTCTATGTTACTTTTCCACATTGATTTACTTACTCAAGCTTTCTACATTGCTTTATTTACTCGAGCTTTTTATGTTACTTTTCCACACTACTTTACTTGCTCAGGCTTTCCTTGCTACTTTCCTTAGGCTTTCCATGCTACTTTAATTACTTAGGCTTGCCACACTAATTTTCTAATCTACTTTACTTACTCAAGAATTTTAAGCTACTTTTCCATGCTACTTTAATTACTCATGCTTTCCATACTGCTTAACTTACTCAAACTTTCAATGTTAATTTACTTACTTGAGATTTTCACTCTTCTTTTTCATGTTGCTTTACTTACTCAAGTTTTCCATACTGCTTTACTTATTCAAGATTTCCATGCTACTTACTTACTAAGGCTTTTCAAACTACTTTTCCATGCTACTTTACTTACTTAGGATTTCAAAGATACTTTACTAACTCAAGCTTTCCATGCTACTTCTCCACATTGCTTCATTTACTCGAGCTTTTTGCATTACTTTTTCAAGCTACTTTTCTTACTCAGGATTTCCATATAGCTTTACTTAATCAAGATTTACATGCTACTTTACTTACTCAGGCTTTCTATGTTGTTATAATTACTTGAGATTTCCACACTACTTTACCAACTCAAGCTTTCCACACTACTTTACTTACTCAACCTTTACACACTACTTTACTTGGGCTTTCTACATTGTTTTACTTACTTTAACTTTCCATGTTGCTTTACTTTCTTAGGTTATCTATGATGCTTTTACACACTAATTTACTTACTCAAGATATCCATGTAACTTTACTTACTTTGGCTTTCCATGCTACTTTTCCATGTTGTTTTAATTATTTGATCTTTCCATGCTACTTTTTCATGCTATTTTACTTACTCCACATTACTTTATTTACTCAAGCTTTTCACGTTTCTTTTCCATGCTACTTTACTTACTCCAAATTTTCATGCTATTTTACTTAGGTTTTCCATGATATTTTACTTACTCGAGCTTTCCATGCTACTTTACTTACTTAGCCTTTTCATGTTGCTTTACTTACTCAATATTTCCATGCTACTTTGCTTGGGTTTTCCATGCTACTTTACTTGGGTTGTCCATGCTATTTTACTTATTCTGCCTTTCCATGATGGTTTTCTATGCTATTTTACTTACTTGAACTTTCCACACTACTTTTCTATATTGCTTTACTTACTCGAGCTTTCCACACTATTTCAATTACTTGAGCTTTCCTTGCTACTTTACTTACTCAAGCTTTCCTTGTTGCTTTTTCACACTTCTTTACTTACTTGAGCTTTCCATGCTAATTTTATATACTTTATTACTTACTTAGGCTTTCCATGCTACTTTACTTTCTCAGACTTTCCACACTACTTTGGTTACTTGGGATTTTCACATTGCTTTTCCACACTAATTTATTTACTCAGAATTTCCATGTTTTTTCATGCTACTTTACTTACTCAAGCTTTCCATCTTGCTTTTCCATGTTGTTTTACTTAGTCGGGATTTCCATGTTATTTTACTTACTCAAGCTTTCCATGATATTTTTTTATGTTATTTTACTTACTCAAGATTTCCATGTTATTTTACTTAGTCGAGATTTCCATGCTACTTTTCCACACTACTTTATGTACTAAGGATTTCCATGCTACTTTTCCACATTGCTTACTTACTTGAGCTTTCCACACTACTTTACTAACTCAAGCTTTTCATGTTGATTTTCCACATTGCTTTACTTACTCTAACTTTCCACGCTACTTTACTTGTACTTTTCACATTACTTTTCCATGCTGATTTACTTACTCAGGCCTTCCATGCTACTTTTCTACATTATTTTACTCACTTAGGCTTTCTACATTGCTTTACTTACTGAAGTTTTCTACACTACTTTAATTACTCACATTTTCCATGTTTTTGAATTCTTCTTTACTTAATAAAGCTTTCCATGATATATTACCTACTTAGGCTTTCCATGCTACTTTACTTACTCAAGCTTTGTATCCTACTTTTCCAAGCTACTTTACTTACTCGATCTTTCAACATTGATTTACTAACTTGGGATTTCCACACGGATTTAATTATTCAATCTTTTCACGCTACTTTTTCATGCTACTTTTTCATATTTCTTTACTGACTCAGGGTTTCTACACTACTTTACTTACTCAGGCTTTCCATGCTACTTTACATACTCAACCTTTCCATGCTACTTTTCCATACTACTTTACTTACTCAAGCATTCCACATTACTTTACTTACTCAAGCTTTCCACATTACTTTTCCATGTTGCTTACTTACTTGAGCTTTCCATGTTGTTTTACTTACTGGAGCTTTTCACACTACTTTACTTATTTAAGCTTTCCATGCTACTTTACTTGAACTTTCCACATTGCTTTACTTACTCAGTCTTTCTATGTTTCTTTACTTACTCAGACTTTCCATGTTTCTTTACTTACTCAAGCTTTCCATACTATTTTTCCATGTTTTACTTAATCAAGCATTTTATGCAACTTTTTCATGTTACTTTACTTACTAAAACTTTCTATGTTGCTTTACTTAATCAAGCTTTCCATGCTACCTTACTTACTCAGGCTTTCCACACTGCATTTCCATGCTACTTGACTTATTTGAGATTTTCATCCTATTTTACTTACTCAAGCTCTCCATGTTGTTTTACTTACTCAAGCTTTTCACATAACTCTATTTATTCAGGCTTTCCATGCTGCTTTACTTACTCAAGATTTCTATGCTACTTTTTTATGCCACTTTACTTACTCGATATTTCCACACAACTCAGGTTTTACACACTAATTTAATTACTTGGGATTTTTATGTGGCTTTTCCATGTTATTTTACTTACTTAGGCTCTCCAAGCTAATTTTACATGCTACTTTACTTACTCAAGCTTTCCACGTTGCTTTACATAGCCTATACATGGTACATTACTTACTCGAGATTTCCATACAACTTTACTTACTCAGGCTTTCCATGATATTTTAATTACTTAAGCTTTCCATGCTACTTTGCTTACGTAGGCTTTTCACACTAATTTTTCATGCTACTTTACTTACTTAGGCTTTCCATACATCTTTTTCATACTTATTTACATAAGATTTCTACATTGGTTTACTTACACGAGCTTTCGACGCTACTTTACTTACTCAAAATTTCCATGCTACTTTACTTTCTCAAGCTTTGCATGTTACTTTACTTACTCAGGCTTTCCACGCTGATTTACTTACTAAAGATTTCCACTCTACTTTATTTAATCAGACTTTCCATGCCACTTTTTCACACTAGTTTACTTAGTCAGGCTTTCTATGCTACTTTACTTAGGTTTTCCATACTACTTTTCTATATTGCTTTACTTACTTAAGCTGTCCTTGTTACTTACTCAAGCTTTTGTCATTGCGTTTCCATGTTGCTTTACTTGAGATTTTAATGCTAATTTAGTTACTCAAGCTTTTCACATTTTTTTCCCATGTTGCTTCACTTACTAAGGCATTCTACATTGCTTTACTTAATCGGGCTTTCTATGTTCCTTTACTAACTCGAGCTTTCCACACTACTTTTTCATGTTACTTGGACTTTCCATGCTGTTTTTCCATGCTACTTTATTTACTTAGGCTTTTCACATTGATTTTCCACACTACTTTACTTATTTGGGATTCAACACTAATTTTCCATTCTGTTTTACTTACTTAGGCTTTCCACACTAATTTTCCATGTTGCTTTACTTACTCATGCTTTCCACATTGATTTTGCACACTACTTTACTTACTCAGGCTTTTCACACTATTTTTTCATGTTTCTTTACTTAAGATTTTCATGTTAATTTTTAACACTACTTAATTTACTTCAGATTTCCATTCTACTTTTCCATGCTATTTACTTATACTCGAGCTTTCCATGCTACTTTACTTACTCGTGATTTCCACATTGCTTTTCCATGTTGATTTACTTACTCAAGCTTTCCACACTACTTTTCAATGTTACTATATTTACTCAATCTTTCCACACTACCTTTACATGTTGCTTTACTTACTCAAGCTTTCCACATTGCTTTACTTATTTGAGCTTTCTAAGCTACTTTTCCATGTAGTTTTTCAAGCTACTTTTCCACGCTACTTTACTTACTCAAACTCTTCATTCTCTTTTTCCACACTACTTTAATGACTTAGAATTTCCACATAGCTTTACTTACGTGGGATTTCCATGCTACTTTACTTATTTGGGATTTTCATACCACTTTTCTATATTATTTTACTTGGTTTTTTCACATTGCTTTTCCATGTTGCTTTACTTATTGAGAATTTTTACACTATTTTTCCATGCTACTTTACCTACTTGACCTTTTAATGTTGTTTTACTTTCTCTAGATTTTCATGTTATTTTTCCATGTTGCTTTACTTACTCAAGATTTACATGCTACTTTACTTACTCAAGTTTTCCATGCTGCTATACTTACTCAAGCTTTCCATGTTACTTTACTTACTCAAGCTTTCCACACTACTTTTACTTACTCAAGAGTTACACACAGCTTTTCCATGCTACTTTACATAGGATTTTTACACTGATTTTCCATGTTGTTTTACTTACTCAAGCTTTCCATGTCACTTTACTTACTCGAGCTTTCCACATTGCTTTTCCATGTTGATTTATTTTTTCAATCTTTCAAAATTATTTCATCATGCTACTTTACTTACTATGGATTTCCACATTTCTTTAGTTACTTAGGCATTCCATGTTACTTTACTTAATTAAGCTCTCCACATTGCTTTACTTACTCAAGCTTTCCACAATATTTTACTTATTCAAGTTTTCCATGTTGTTTTACTTACTCAAGCTTTTTACACTATTTTACTTACTCGGGCTTTCCATATTACTTTACTTACACAAACTTTTCATGTTAATTTTCCATGTTACTTTACTTACTTGGGATTTCCACACTAATTTTTCATTCTACTTTACTTGAGCTTTCCACATTGCTTTACTTAATTAGACTTTCCACACTACTTTACTTACTCAAGCTTTCTATACTACTTTATTTACTCAGGGTTTTCATGCTACTTTACTTAAATAGGCTTTCCACACTATTTTACTTCATTAAGCTTTCCATGCTACTTCTCCATGTTATTTTACTTAATCTGACTTTTCACGTTGCTTTATTTAATCAATTTTTCCATGCTACTTTACTTAAGATTTCCATGCTATTTTTCCATGTTGATTTACATACATTGACTTTCCACACTACTTTACTTGAGATTTCCACACTATTATACTTACTTTGGATTTCCACATTACTTTACTTACTCGAGCTTCCCATGCTACTTTACTTAGTCTTTCCATGTTGCTTTTCCACATTGTTTTACTTACTCAGGCTTTCCACATTGCTTCTCCACACTGATTTATTTACTTGGGCTTTCCATGTTGCTTTTCGATGCTACTTTATTTACTCAAGATTTTCATACTAATTTTCAATGCTGCTTTACTTACTCATACTTTCCACACTGATTTAATTTTCATGTTTCTCTACTTACTTAGGGTTTATACGTTGCTTTACTTACTTAGGGTTTATATGTTGCTTTACTTACTCAAGCTTTATATGCTGCTTTACTTACTCAGACTTTCCACACTACTATACTTACTCAAGATTTCCACTTTACTTTACTTACATAGAGCTTCCACACTACTTTTCTATGCTCAAGATTTCCACTTTACTTTACTTAGGCTTTCCACGCTACTTTTCTATGCTACTTTACTTAGGATTTTTATGCTACTTTACTTGCTTGGGCTTTCCATGTTTCTTTACTAAGATTTTTCATGCAGATTTACTTACATGGGATTTCTATGCTAATTTTCCATGGTGATTTACTTAGGCTTTCCATGCTACTTAATCAATATTTCCACACTACTTTACTTATTAAGGTTCTTCATACTACTTTTCCACCCTACTTTACTTACTTAGGCTGTCCACACTACTTTAATTACTCAAGATTTTCACAGTGCTTTACTTACTAGGGTCTTCCATGCTACTTTTCCACATTGATTTACTTACTCATGCTTTCCATATTTTTTTCCACATTGCTTTACTTACTTAGGCTATTCACACTACTTTTCCATGTTTTTTTATTTACTCAAGCTTTCCACACTACTTTACTTACTCAAGCTTTCCACACTGCTTTACTTACTAATCTTTCCATGCTGGTTTTTCATGCTGCTTTACTAAATTGAACTTTTTACACTACTTTACTTTTTTAGGTTTTCCACATCATTATACTCACTTAGGTGTTCCAAACTGCTTTACTTACTTAAGTTTTTCACACTACTATTCCATGTTTCTTTACTTACTCAAACTTTACACACTACTTTTCCATGTTGTTTTACTAACTCAAGATTTTCAATCTGCTTTTCCATGCCACTTAACTTACTCAAGCTTTGCATGATACTTTATTTACTCAAGATTTTCATGCTACTTTTACACACTGCTTTATCTACTCGAGCTTTCCATGGTGATTTACTTACTCACAATTTCTATGGTGTTTTTCAACATTGCTTTACTTACTTGAGTTTTCCATGCTACTTTACTTACTCATACATTCCACTATGGTTTACATACCAAGGATTTATATGTTGCTTTACTTACTTGAGTTTTCCAACCTACTTTACTTACTCAGTCTTTCCACATTATTTTTCCACTCTACTTTGCTTACTCATGCTTTCTAAATTATTTTACTTACTCGAGCTTTCCACGCTACTTTACTTTGGCTTTCCACATGGTTTTTTCACACTACTTTACTTACTCAGGATTACCAATCTATTTTTCTACACTGCTTTATTTACTCAATTTTTAGACATTGTTTTACTTACTCAAGATTTCCACATTACTTTTTCATGTTGCTTTACTTACTCAGGATTTCCATGCTGCTTTACTTAATCAAGCTTTCCACGCTACTTTTCCATGTTGTTTTAATTACTCAGGGTTTCCATGATGTTTTTCCATGCTGCTTTACTTACTCAAGCTTTCCACATTGCTTTACTTACTTGGGCTTCCCATGCTGCTCTATTTGGGCTTTCGATGCTACTTTTCCACATTGTTATACTTCCTCAAGCTTTCCATGCTACTTTTCCACATTACTTTACTTATTTGGGCTTTCCACACTACTTTATCTAGTCAAGATTTTCATACTAATTTTCCATGCTACTTTACTTACTCAAGTTTTCCACACTACTTTACTTTTCACGTTGCTTTACTTACTCAGGTTTTTCATGCTGATTTACTTATTTTAGCTATCCACATTGTTTTAATTACCCAATATTTTCACAGAACTTTTTACATTGCTTTTCTTGGGATTTACACGCTACTTTCCATTCCACTTTACTTACTTAGGCTTTCCACACTACTTTAATTACTCAAGGTTTCCATGCTACTTTACTTAAAATTTCTATGTTTCTTTTCTATGCTACTTTTCCATGCTACTTTAAGAACTCAAACTTTTCACATTTCTTTACTTAGTCAAGGTTTTCACGTTGTTTTACTTACTTCGACTTTCCATGCTTCTTTACTTACTCATGTTTTCTACGTTGCTTTTACATGTTGCTTTACCTACTTGATCTTTCCACACTATTTTGCTATGTTGCTTAACTTATTCAAACTTTCCATGTTGCTTTACTTACTTAGGCTTTCCACACTACTTTACTTGGAATTTTCATACTACTTTTCCATGCTACCTTACTCGAGATTTTTATGTTGATTTACTTACTTGGGTTTTCTAAGATGCTTTACTTACTTGGGATTTCCATGATGTTTTACTTATTAAAGCTTTCTACACTGCTTTAATTACTTGAGATTTCTATGTTGCATTACCTACTTAGGGTTTTCATAATACTTTTCCATGCTACTTTACTTACGCGAGATTTTCACACTACTTTTCCATGCTACTTTACTTATTTGAGATTTTCACATTACTTTTCCATTTTGTTTTACTTAATCAAGCTCATCACATTGATTTTCCATGCTACTTTATTTACTTGGGCTTTCCATGTTACTTTTTCAAGCTACTTTACTCACTCAGGCTTTCCATGATGCTTTACATATTCAGGGTTTCCAAGATGCTTTACTTATTTGGGGTTTTCACATTACTTTTCCATGTTGCCTTACTCAAGCTTTCAGCACTAATTTTTCACACTACTTTACTTACTCAGGCTTTCCACACTTCTTTACTTACTCAAGCTTTCCACATTATTTTACTTATTCAAGCTTTCCATGTTGTTTTACTTATTTAGGCTTTCTATGGTGTTTTACCTACTCAGGCTTTTCACATTGCTTTTTCGTGCTACTTTACTTACTCGAGCTTTCCATGTTGCTTTACTTCAAATTTCCACACTACTTTACTTACTTGGGCATTCCATATTGCTTTACTTACTCAATCTTTTATATTGCTTTTCCATGTTACTTTACTTACTCAGATTTTTTATGTTGCTTTACTTACTCAATATTTACATGATGCTTTACTTACTCAAGCATTACACATTGCTTTACTTATTCAGACTTTCTATGCTACTTTAATTACTCAAGCTTTCCACATTACTTTACTTACTCAGGCTTTCCATGTTTCTTTTCTATGTTGTTTTACTTACTCAAGATTTCCATACTACTTTACTTACTCAGGATTTTGACATTACTTTTCAACACTTCTTTACTTAATCATGATTTGCACATTGATTTACTTACTTGAGCTTTCCATGTTGCTTTACTTACTAAGGATTTCCACCTTGCTTTTCCATGTTACTTTACTTAATCAAGATTTCTATACTACTTTAATAACTAAATATTTCCACACTATTTTTCATGTTGCTTTACTTACTCAAACTTTCCACATTGTTTGTCCATATTGCTTTAGTTACTCAGGATTTCTATATTGCTTACTTACTCAATCTTTCTACGTTGATTTTCTATGTTGGTTTACTTACTCAATCTTTCCATGCTATTTTTCTATGTTGCTTTACCTACTCAAGCTTTTTAAGCTACTTTACTTATTTAGGATTTCCATGTTGCTTTACTTACTCAGGGTTTTCACATTGCTTTTCTATGTTAATTTACTGACTCATAATTTTTATGTTTCTTTACTTACTCAGACTCTCCATGTTTCCTTTCTTATCTGAGTTTTTCATGTTGCTTTTTCATGCTACTTTACTTACTCTAGCTTTCCATGATACTTTACTTACTCGGGCTTTCTATGATACTTTATTTACTCAAGTTTTCCATGCTACTTTTCCATGTTACTTTACTTACTCAAGCTTTCTACACTACTTTAATTACTCAAGATTTTCACATTAGTTTTCCACACTGCTTTACATACTCAGGCTTTTCACATTGTTTTACTTATTTGGGATTACATGTTACTTTATATACTCAAGCTTTTGATGCTACTTTACTTACTTGGGCTTTCTACGCTACTTTACTTACTCGAGATTTCCACATTTCTTTTCCATTTTAGTTTACTTACTCATACTTTCCATGCTACTTTACTTGCTTGAGATTTCCATGTTGCATTACCTATTCAAGCTTTCTATGCTACTTTTCTACATTGCTTTACTTACTTGTGCTTTCCATGCTACTTTTCTTACTCAACCTTTCGATGCTTCTTTACTTATTCAAGTTTTTCATGCTACTTTTCCACACTACTTTATTTACTCAAGCTTTCCACATTACTTTACTAACTCAGGCTTTCCACACTACTTTTCTATATTTCTTTACTTACTCAAGCTTTTTGCATTGATTTTCCATACTAATTTACTTAGGATTTCCACGCTACTTTTTCATACTGCTTTACATTCTCAAGATTTCTATGTTGCTTTACTTAGGTTTCCCATGCCATTTTCCCTTCTAATTCAGTTACTCAGAGTTTCTACGTTGATTTAGTTACTCAAGCTTTATATGTTGATTTTTTATGCTGATTTACTTACACGAGCTTTCCACTCTACTTTACTTACTCAAGATTTTCATGTTGTTTTACTTAGTCAAGCTTTCTATGTTGTTTTTCATGATACTTTACTTACTTGAGCTTTCTACACTACTTTCTAATACTTATTTACTTGGATTTTATTCACTATTTTACTTACTCAAACTTTCCACATTACTTTACTTATTCTTTCCATATTGCTTTGCTACGTTGCTTTACCTACTCGATCTTTCCACATTGCATTAGTTTTTTAAGCTTCTTTTATTGCTTTTTCATGATGCTTTACTTACTCTCGCTTTCCATACTACTTTACTTACTCAAGATTTCCATGCTACTTTACTTAATAGAGCTTAACATACTACCTTACGTACTCAAGATTTCCATGTTACTTTAATTACTTGAGCTTTCCACACTACTTTACTTACTTGGGATTTCCACACTACTTTTTCATGTTACTTTACTTAATCAAACTTTCCATGCTTCTTTTTTATACTTCTATACTTACTCAAGCTTTTCACGCTGCTTTATTTAATAGAGATTTTAATGCTGCTTTCCTCACTTGAGATTTACATGCTACTTTAATTTCTCAAGTTTTTCATGTTACTTTTCCATGCTACTTTACTTACTCAAGCTTTCCATGTTGCTTTACTTACTCAAGCTTTCCACTCTACTTTACTTACTCAAGCTTTTCACGCTATTTTTTCACACTACTTTACTTACTCAGGCTTTTCATGATGCTTATCTACACTATTTTACTTACTCACACTTTCTATGCTACTTTACTTACTTGGGCTTTAAATGCTACTTTACTTACTTAGGGTTTTCATGTTACTTTTCCACACTGCTTTACTCACTTAAGCTTTCCACATTTATTTACTTGAGCTTTTCATGATATTTTTTCATACTACTTTATTTACTAAGGCATTTCGTGCTATTTTTTTATGTTGATTTACTTACTCAAGCTTTCCATGCTACTTTACTAACTCAAGATTTCCACACAACATTTCCACATTAATTTACTTACTCGGACTTTCAATGCTATTTTTCCTTGCTGGTTTATTTACTCAAACTTTTCACGTTGCTTTTACACACTAATTTAATTATTCAAGATTTTAACACTAATTTTCCACTCTACTTTACTTACTCAAGCTTTTCACACTACTTTTTCATGTTGCTTTACTTACTCAAGCTTTCCACATTGATTTTCAACACTACTTTACTTACTCAGGCTTTCCACGCTACATTTCCATGTTGTTTTACTTACTCAAACTTTTCATGCTATTTTTTCACACTACTTCACTTACTCAGACTTTCCATGCTACTTTTTAATGTTGCTTTATTTACTTGAGATTTCCATTCTATTTTTCCATGTTTTACTTATACTCAAGCTTTCCATGCTACTTTACTTACTCGTGCTTTCAACATTGCTTTTCCATGCTGATTTACTTACTCAAGCTTTTCATGCTAATTTTTAATGTTGCTTGACTAACTAAACCTTTCCATGCTATTTTTTCATGCTGCTTTACTTACTCAGACTTTCTACACTAATTTACTTACTTGAGCTTCCACTCTACTTTTACACGTAGTTTTTCAAGTTCCTTTTCCATGCTACTTTACTTTTTCAGACTTCTTATATTATTTTTCTATGCTACTTTACTTACTCAAACTTTCCATGTTTCTTTACATACTTGGGATTTCCATGCTACTTTACTTACTCAAGCTTTTCTTACTACTTTTCCACATTGTTTTACTTACTCAAGTTTTCCACACTACTTTACTTACTAAAGCTTTCTATGTTATTTTTCTATGCTGCTTTACCTACTTAAGATTTTCACTTCTAAGGCTTTTCACGCTATTTTCTTACATTTCTTTACTTGATATTTATATGTTATTTTATTTACTCATATTTTCCATGTTGCTTTACTTACTAAGGCTTTCCATGTTAGTTTCCTTACTTGAGCTTTCCATGCTGCTTTACTTACTTAGGCTTTGCACACTAATTTTACATGCTACTTTACTTACTCAAGATTTTCACATTGATTTTCCACACTACTTTACTTACTCAGGCTTTCCATGTTTTTTTAATTACACAGGCTTTTCACACTATTTTTCCTTGTTACTTTACTTTCTTAATATTTTAACATAATTTTTTCATTCTACTTTACTTACTAGGGATTTCCATATTGCTTTATGTACTTGGGCATTCCATGATGCTTTACTTACTCGAGATTTCCATACTACTTTACTTACTCAAGCTTTGCACACTACTTTAGTTACTTGAGATTTCCACATTGCTTTACTTAGGCTTTCCACACTATTTTACTTACTTGGGCTTTTCATGCTATTTTTCCATTCTACTTTACTTATTCATGCTTTTCATGCTCATTTTCCATGCTACTTTACTTACTTAGGCTTTCTAGACTACTTTTCCATGCTACTTTACTTACTTGAGCTTTCCACACTGCTTTACTTAATCAGGCTTTTCACGCTACTTTACTTACCCTAGCTTTCTATATTTCTTTATTTACTTGGGATTTTCATGTTACTTTTCCATGATACTTTACTTAATTAGGATTTATATGCTTCTTTACTTAATCAAGATTTCCATGCTACTTTACCTACTTAAGATTTCCATGCTACTTTTCCCTGTTGCTTTACATCAACTTTCCATGTTGCTTTACTTACTCAAGGTTTCCATGTTGATTTTTCACACTACTCCACTTATTTCCACTTTTCACATTGCTTTAACTACTTAGTCTTCCCATGTTTCTCTACTTCAGCTTTCCATGCTACTTTTCCACATTTTTTTACTTACTCAGGCTTTCCACGCTAATTTTATACATTATTTTACTTATTTGGGCTTTCCACATTAATTTTACATGATACTTTATTTACCTAAGATTTTCATACTAATTTTCCATGCTACTTTACTTTCTCAAGATTTCCATACTACTTTACTTTTCACGTTGTTTTACTTACTCAAATGTTCCATGCTGCTTTACTTATTCTAGCTATCAACGCTATTTTATTTACTCAAGCTTTTCATAGTACTTTTCTACATTGCTTTACTTAGGATTTACACATTGCTTTTCTATGCCACTTTACATACTCGAGTTTTCCACACTACGTTAATTACTCAGGCTTTCCATGCTACTTTATTTACTCACGATTTCCAAGTTGCTTCTCCAAACTACTTTTCCGTGTTACTTTACTAACTCGAGCTATTCACATTGTTTTACTTACTCAAGATTTCCATGTTGTTTTACTTAATTCAGCTTTACATGTTGCTTTACTTAATCATGTTTTCTACATTGATTTTACATGTTACATTACTTACTCAAGCTTTCCATGTTGCTTTACTTAATCGAGTTTTTCAAATTGCTTTACTTAGTCAGGCTTTTCATGTTGTTTTTCCATGCTACCTTACTTAATCAGGCTTTCCATGTTGATTGACTTACTCAAGTTTTCTAAGTTGCTTTTCCACACTGCTTTACTTACTCAAGATTTTCATATTATTTTTCCATGCTACTTTACTTACTCCTTTACACGTTGATTTTTCACACCGCTTTACTTACTCTGGCTTTCCATGCTACTTTACTTACTCAAGCTTTTCATGTTACTTTTCCATGTTGCTTTACTTACTTAGGTTTTCCATGCTACTTTACTTAGGCTTTCCATGCTAGTTTACTTACACAATATTTTCACACTACTTTTCTAAGATACTTTACTTAATTGAGCTTTCCAAACTACTTTTCCATACTATGTTACTTACTCAGGGTTTCCATACTACTTTACTTACTTGAGATTTCAATGCTGCTTTACTTACTCAAGCTTTTCACGCTACTTTTCCACTATGCTTTACTTACTCAAGCTTTCCACATTACTTTTCCATGCCAATTACTAAGTCTTTCCATGCTACTTTACTTACTCAGGATTTCTAAACTAATTTACTAACTTAGGGTTTCCATGCTAATTTTAAACATTACTTCACTTACTCTAGCTTTGTGTGCTACTTTTCCACCCTGCTTTACTTATCTATGCTTTCTATATAGCTTTACTTACTCAAGCTTTCCATGCTACTTTACTTACTCGAGATTTCTACATTTTACTTACTTGAAACTTCCACACTGCTTTACTTACTCAAGCTTTCCATGTTGCTTTACTTACTCGAGATTTATACACTACTTTACTTAAGCTTTCTACGTTGTTTTACTTACTCAAACTTTCCATGCTAGTTTACTTTTTCAATTTTTTCATGATGCTTTTCCACAATAATTTACTTATTCAGACTTTCTATGTTAGTTTACTTACTCAAGCTTTCCATGCTACTTTTGCATGTTGCTTTAATTACTCAAGCTTTCCACGCTACTTTCCCATGTTGTTTTACTTACTCAGGTTTTCTACATTGCTTTACTTACTCTAGATTTTCACACTAATTTTCCATGTTACTTTACATACTCCATCTTTTGACACTATTTTATTTACTCTAGTTTTCCATGTTATTTTAGTTACTCTAGCTTTTTACATTGCTTTACATTTTAAGGCTTTTTGTGTTGCTTTACTTACTCAAGCTTTTCATGCTACTTTTCCATGCTAGTTTACTTATTCTAACTTTCCATACTACTTTTCCATGTTATTTTACTTACTCGAGTTTTCCATGTTGCTTTTCCATATTTCTTTACTTACTCAAGCTTTCTACACTAATTTACTTAAGATTTTTTTGCTACTTTTTCATGCTACTTTACTTAGGGTTTACACACTGATTCACTTGAGCTTTCCACGATAATTTTCTATGTTGTATTACTTACTCAAGCTTTCCATGCTGCTTTACTTACTCAAGCTTTCTATACTACTTTAGTTACTTGGGCTTTCCACATTGCTTTTTCAACTACTTTACTTACTCAAGATTTCCACATTGTTTTTCCACCCTACTTTACTTACTCGAGCTTTCCCTCTCAATTTTTCATAATGCTTTACTTACTTGGGCTTTTCATAATATTTTTTCATGTTACTTTACTTAGTCAAAGTTTCCATGTTGTTTTACTTAGTTGAGCTTTCCATGCTGCTTTTCCACATTGCTTTACCTACTTGAGCTTTCCACCCTACTTTACTAACTCAAGATTTTTATGTTGCTTTTCCATGTTACTCTGGATTTCCATGCAAGTTTACTTGGGATTTTCACACTGATTTTTGATGCTGCTTTACTTATTCAAGATTTTCATGCTACTTTTCTACACTACTTTACTTACTCAAGCTTTCCATGTTGCTTTTCCACACTACTTTACTTACTCAAGTTTTCTACACTACTTTACTTACTCACATTTTTCATGCTTCTTTACTTAATCAATCTTTCCATGTTGCATTACTTATTCAAGCTTTCCATGCAGCTTTAATTACTCGACCTTTCCATACTACTTTTCTAAGCTACTTTACTTACTTGAGCTTTCCACACTGCTTTACTAACTTGGGCTATCCACGTTGCTTTACTTACTCAGGCTTTTCATACTACTTTCTCACGCTACTTTTCCACATTTATTTACTTACTTGGGCTTTCCACACTGCTTTACTTACTCAAGATTTCCATTCTACTTTATATACTCAACCTTTCCATGTAACTTTTCTACACTACTTTATTTACTCATGATTTCTATGCTACTTTTCCACATTACTTTATTTAGTCAAGATTTCTATGTTGCTTTACTTACTCAGGCTTTCTATGCTACTTTTATACACTACTTTATTTACTCAGGGTTTCCATGCTACTTTACTTATTTGAGCTTTCTACACTACTTATCCATGTTGCTTTATTTACTCGAGCTTTTCATATTGCTTTACTTACTTAAACTTTGAACACTTCTTTTCTACGCTGCTTTACATACTCAATCTTTCAGTATTGCTTTACTTACTTAGGGTTTCCATGTTTTTTTACATACTCAACCTTTTCATACTAATTTTCAATATTATTTTACTTATTCAAGCTTTCAATGATATTTTTTATGCTGCTTTACTTACTCAGACATTCTATGCTACATTTCCATGATGCTTTACTTACTCAGGCTTTCCACACTACTTTACTTTCTCCAACTTTATACACTAAATTTCCATGCTACTTTACTTACTTGAGATTTCTATGATGCTTTACTTACTCAAGATTTCCATGCTACTTTACTTACTTAGGCTTTCCATGCTACTTTAATTACTCAAGTTTTCCATATTGCTTTACTTACTCAAGCTTTCCACACTTCTTTATTTACTCAAAATTTCCACACTACTTTAATTACTCAATCTTTCCATGCTACTTTTCTATGCCATTTACTTACTCAAGATTTTCACACTACTTTACTTACTTACGCTTTACACACTGCATTACTTACTCGATATTTCTATGCTATTTTACTTACTCAAAAATTTTAAGCTACTTTTCCATGCTACTTTACTTACTCAAGCTTTCCACACTGCTTTACATAGTCTTTCTATAGTACTTTACTTACATGAGCTTTCCAGACTAGTTTACTTACTTAGACTTTCCATGTTTCTCTAATTACTCAAGTTTTTCACACTACTTTTCTATGCTACTTCACTTGGGATTTTCACACTATTTTTTCATGCTAGTTTAATTACTTAGGCCTTCCACGCTTCTTTTTCATACTTCTTTACTTACTCAAGATTTCCATGCCACTTTACTTGAGATTTTGGCATTGCTGTACTTACTCAAGATTTCTAGGCTACTTTACTTTTTCAAGCTTTTCACATTACTTTTCCATGCTATTTTATTTACTCAAGCTTTCCATTCTACTCTACTTACTCAAAATTTCCACTCTACTTTACTTACTCAGGCTTTCCATGCTACTTTTCTATACTACTTTAGTTACTCAAGATTTCCTTGCTGCTTATTTATTCTACTATACTTACTCGAGCTTTCCATACTAATTTTCTATGCAACTTTACTTACTCAGACATTTCATGTTGATTATCTATGCTATTTTACTCAATTGAGCTTTTCACACAAATTTACTTCCTCAATATTTCCATGTTATTTTTATATGCTTATTTACTTACTAAGGCATTCCATGCTATGTTTCCATATTGCTTTGCTTATTCGATCTTTCTATGCTACTTTACTAACTTGGGCTTTCTACACTGCTTTTCCATATTACTTTACTTACTCAAACGTTTCATGCTATTTTTCCACACTAATTTATTTATTCAGACTTTTCATATTGTTGTTCCACACTACTTCACTTATGTGGGCTTTCAACACTAATTTTCCACTCTACTTTACTTAATCGGGCTTTCCACATTGCTTTTCCATGTTACTTTACTTGGGCTTTCTACATTACTTTACTTATTTAGGCTTTCTACACTAATTTTTGATGTTGCTTTACTTATTTAGGCTTTTTGAAGCTACTTTTCCATGATTCATTACTTACTCGAGCTTTTTTGATTGATTTTTCTCATTGCTTTACTTACTCAACCTTTCGATGCTAGTTTTCCATGTTACTTTACTTACTCAAGTTTTTCATACTATTTTTCCACACTAATTTACTTACTTAGACTTTCTATGCTACTGTTTAATGATTTTTTATTTACTTGGGATTTCCATTCTACTTTTCCACACTATTTTACTTACACTCAAAATTTTAATGTAAATTTCTTTACTCATGCTTTTCACATTGATTTTTCATGCTGATTTACTTACTCAAGCTTTCCATGTTGCTTTTCAATGCTATTTTACTTATTCAAGTTTTTCACACTACTTTTCCATGCTACTTTACTTAGACTTTTCATGTTGCTTTACTTATCAAATCTTTCCACGCTACTTTTCCATGTGGCATCTCAGACTACTTTTCCATATTGCTTTATTTAGTCAAAAATTTCATGCTACTTTCCCACACTACTTTAATTACTATAAATTTCCACCTTGCTTACTTACTTGGGCTTCCCATGCTACTTTACTTATTCGATCTTTCCATATTACTTTTCCAAGTTGTTTTACTTACTCAGGTTTTCCACACTACTTTTCCATGCTACTTTACTTACTAAGGCTTTCTACGTTATTTTTCCATGCTGCTTTACCTACTTGGGTTTTTCACGCTACTTTAATTTCTAAGGCTTTCTACCCTATTTTTCCATGTTGTTTTACTTACTTGAGATTTCCACGCTACTTTACTTACTCAAGTTTTCCAAGATTCTTTACTTACTCAAGATTTCCATGTTATTTTACTTACTCAAGCTTTTCACGCTGCTTTAGTTACTCAGGCTTTGCACACTAATTTTCCATGCTACTTTACTTACTCAACTTTTTTACACTGATTTTAAATTTTGCTTTACTTACTCAGGCTTTCCATGTTGCTTTACTTGATTAAGGTTCCACACTGCTTTTCCATGCTGCTTTAATTTCTTTAGCTTTAAACACTATTTTTTAATGCTACTTTACTTACTAGGGCTTTCCATGCTACTTTACTTACTCAGGCATTTCGTGTTCCTTTACTTACTCGAGCTTTCCATATTGTTTTACTTACTTGAGCTTTCTATGCTATTTTACTTACTTGCACTTTCCACACTACTTTACTTACTCATGCTTTCTACACTACTTTACTTAGACTCTTCACATTGATTTACTTACTTAGGCTTTCCATATTATTTCTCCATGCTAATTTACTTATTCTTGCTTTCCACACTGCTTTTCCATGTTTCTTTACTTAAGATTTGCACACTACTTTTCCATGCTACTTTAATTACTCAAGCTTTCCACACTACTTTACTTAATCAATATTTTCACGTTGCTTTAATTAATTAATCTTTCCACACTACTTTATTTACTCAGGCTTTTCATGATACTTTTCCATGCTACTTAATTTAATTAGGCTTTCCATGCTACTTTACTTCATCGAGATTTCCATGCTACTTTTTCATGCTATTTTACTTAATATGTATTTGCACGCTACTTTATTGAACTAGGCTTTCCATGATACTTCACTTACTCAAGATTTCTACACTGCTTTTCCACATTGCTTTACATACTTCGGCTTTCTATGTTGTTTTACTTATTAGAGATTTCCACGTTTTTCCACGCTACTCTACTTATTTTAGATTTTCACATTGCTTTACTTACTCAGGCTTCCCATGCTATTTTACTTGGTCTTTCCATGCTATTTTTCCACATTGCTTTACTTAGAACTTTCATGCTAATTTTCCACACTACTTTACTTACTTGGGTTTTCCACGTTGCTTTTCCATGCTGCTTTATTTACTTGAGCTTTTCATTACAATTTCCTACATTTTTTTACTTACTCAGCCTTTCCACACTACTTTACTTTTCATGTTGCTTTACTTACTTGGCATTTCCATATTGATTTACTTATTTGGGCTATCTAAATTACTTTATTTAATAAGGATCTCCATAGTACGTTTCCATGTTACTCTACTTACTTGGGCTTTCTCTACTACTTTTCCATGCCACTTTACTTCTTCAAGCTTTCTACACTGCTTTACTTACTCAAGCTTTCCACGCTACTTTACTTACTCAAACTTTCCACATTGCTTCTCTACACTACTTTTCCATGTTGTTTTACTAACTCGAGCATTTGACATTGCTTTACTTACTCAAGATTTCCATATTGCTTTACTTGCTTAGGCCTTCCATGCTGCTTTACTTACTCATATTTTCTACACTACTTTTACATGTTAATTTACTTACTTGAGCTTTCCACATTGCATGCTTTCTACATTGCATTTCCATGTTACTTTACTTACTCGAGATTTCTACACTGATTTACTTAGTCAGGCTTTCCATGCTCCTTTTTCATGTTTCTTTAATTACTTGAGCTTTCCATGTTGTTTTACTTACTCAAGTCTTTTAAGCTACTTTTCTACACTATTTTACTTACTCAAGCTTTCCAAGCTTTTTTTACACATTATTTTCCTTACACGAGCTTTCTACGCTACTTTTTCACACTACTTTACTTACTTGAGCTTTCCACGTTACTTTTCCATGTTGATTTATTTACTCAAGCTTTCTACACTACTTTACTTACTCGAGTTTTCCAAGTTACCTTTCCAAGCTGCTTTATGTAGGTTTTCTATGTTATTTTTCCACGCTACTTTACTTACTCAAGCTTTCCATTTTACTTTATTTACTTAGACTTTTCACATTGTTTTTCCATTCTACTTTACTTACTCAAGCTTTTCATACTACATTACTTACCTTAGTTTTCCATCTTACTTTACTTACTCAAGCTTTCTAGAATGCTTTGCTTACTCTAGTTTTTTACATTGCTTTACCTACTTGTGATTTTCATTCCATATCACTTTACTTACTTAGGCTTTCCACATTACTTTACTTACTCAAAATTTTCATATTGCTTTACTTGCTCAAGTTATTCATGCTCTTTTACTTACTCTAACTTTCCATATTGCTTTATTTACTCAAGCTTTCCACTCTACTTTACTTACTCAAGATTTTTGTGCTGCTTTTTATGTTGTTTTACTTACTTAGGCTTTCCATGCTACTTTTCCATGTTGCTTTACTTACTCAAGATTTGCATAATGATTTTCTATGCTGCTTTATTTAATTGATCTTTCCATGCTACTTTTACATATTGCTTAAATTACTTAGGCTTTCCACACTACTTTTGCATGTTTCTTTACTTACTCTGATTTTCTATGTTGCTTTTTTGCATTGCTTTATTTATTCAATATTTCCAAAATGCTTTACTTATTAAAGGTTTCTAAGCTGCTTTACTTATTTGGGATTTCCATGATACATTTCTACCCTGCTTTACTTACTCAAAATTTCCACACTACTTTTTCATGTTACTTTACTTACTGGGGTTTTTCACACTACTTTTTAACGTTGCTTTACTTACTCACATTGTCCATGTTATTTTAATTACTCAAGCTTTTCACGTTGCTTTAGTTACTCAGGATTTTCATGTTACTTTTCCATGCTAATATACTCACTTGGAATTACCACACGCCTTTTCCACTATGCTTTATTTACTCAGGCATTCCATGCTACTTTACTTACTCATACTTTTCATGCTACATTATTTACTCAATATTTCCATACTACTTTTCCAGGATACTTTACTTATTAGATATTTCCATGTTACTTTTCCACATTACTTTACTTACCCAAGATTTCCATGCTACTTTACTTACTCTATATTTATATGTTGTTTTACTTACTCGAGCTTTTCAAGCTGATTTTTCATGTCACTTTACTTACTCAAGATTTCCACGTTGCTTTACTTACTCAAACTTTTCAAACTACTTTACTAACTTAGGCTTTTGACACTTTTTTTTCCATGCTACTTTCCTTACTCGAGCTTTTTACACTGATTTTCCACACTACTTTACTTACTCAGACTTTCCACATAGCTTTTTCATGTTGATTTAATTACTTGAGATTTTCACACTATTTTTCCATTCTACTTTAATTAATCTAGCTTTCTATGTTTCTTTACTTACTCAAGTTTTCCACATTTCTTTTCCATGTTGATTTACTTACTCAAGGTTTCTACATTGCTTTAATTAATCAAGACTTTCACACTATTTTTTATGCTGCTTTATTTACTCAGTCTTTTCATGCTACTTTACTTACTCGAGCTTTCTATAATGCTTTACTTACTCGAACTTTACACTATAATTTACTTATTCAAGTTTTCCATGCTGCTTTTCCACACTGCTTTACTTATTCAGGCTTTTCATGATACTTTTCCATGCTATTTTATTTACTCAATATTTATATACTACTTTACTTACTCAATTTTTCCATGCTACTTTACTTAATTAGGCTTTCCATACTGCTTTACTTACTCAAGCTTTCTACACTATTTTTTCATGTTAATTTACTTAATCAATCTTTCTACGCTCCTTTTCCACACTAGTTTACTTACACAAGCTTTCCATGCTGCTTTAATTGCTCAAGCTTTCCACTCTACTTTTCCATGTTGATTTACTTACTCGAGATTTCTACACTACTTTACTTAGGCTTTTCATGCTATTTTTTCATGTTGCTTTACTTACTCAAATTTTTCACATTGCTTTTTCATGTTGCTTTACTTACTTAGAATTTCCATACTATTTAACTTATGTTTTTCATGATTATTTACTTATTTGGGTTTTTTATGCCACTTTTTCATACTACTTTACTTATTCAGACTCTCCATGCTCCTTTTACACACTACTTTACTTACTTTGGCTTTCCACACTACTTTTCCATATTATTTTACTTACTCGTACTATACACATTGCTTTATTTACTCAAGATTTCTACACTACTTTAGTTACTTGAGCTTTCGATGTTGCTTTTTAGTGTTGCCTTACTCAAGATTTCCATACTGCTTTACTTACTCAAACTTTCCATGCTACTTTAATTACTCAAGTTTTCAACACTACTTTTCCATGCAATTTTATTTACTTGGGATTTCAATGTTTCTTTACTTACTCAAACTTTACATGCTAGTTTACTTATTCGAGCATTTCACACTACTTTTCTATGCTACTTTACTTACTCATACTTTACATGCTAATTTATTTATTTGGGCATTCCACACTACTTTACTTACTTGACCTTTCTATGCTACTTTTTGATGCTGCTTTATTTATTCGATCTTTTCATACTGCTTTAGTTACTCGAGCTTTCGATGCTACTTTATTTGATTAAGATTTCCACATCACTTTACTTAAGTTTTACACTTTACTTTTCCATACTACTTTACTTACTCAAGATTTTCACATTGCTTTACTTATTTGAACTTTCCACATTACTTTAATTACTTGGGCTTTCCATGCTAATTTTTCACACTACTTTACTTACTCATTCTTTCCAAACTATTTTACTTATTCAATATTTACATGCTATTTTACATACTCAGACTTTCCATCTTGCTTTACTTACTCAAGATTTCTAAGCTTCTTTTTTACGTTGATTTACTTAATTGAGCTTTCTATGCTACTTGACTTACTCAGGCTTTCCACACTATTTACTCAGGCTTTACACGTTTCTTTTCCATATTATTTAATTTACTTAGGATTTTCACATTACTTTTCCACTTTGGTCTACTAACCATGGCTTTCCATGCTATTTTACTTACTCATGATTTCCACAATACTTTTCTATGTTGCTTTACCTACTCAGAAATTCTATGTTGCTTTACTTACCCAAGCTTTCCAAGTTGCTTTACTTACTCAAGATTTCCATGCTACTTTATTTACTTGATATTTCTACGCTACTTTACTTACTCAGGATTTCTACATTGCTTTACTTACTCATATTTTTCATACTATTTTTTCACATTACTTTACTTACTTGGAATTTCTATGCTACTTTACCTATTTAGGCTTTCCACACTACTTTTCCATGATCTTTTTTCATGTTGCTTTATTTACTTAATATTTCCACATTACGTTACTTACTTGAGCTCCCAACATTGATTTTCTAAGTTGATTTACTTACTCAAGCTTTCAACCTACTTTTCAATGCTACTTTACTTACTCAATCTTTCCACACTGGTTTACTAACTTGGGCTTTCTACTCTAATTTTCTATGATGATTTTCATACTTTAGCTTTCCAAATTGCTTTTCCATACTACTTTACTTACTCAATCTTTACACATTGCATTATTTACTCGGTTTTTCCACGTTGCTTTACTTACTCAAGCTTTTCATACTACTTTACTTACTCGAGCTTTCCATATTGATTTACTTACTCGAGATTTATTCACTATCTTTTCATACTGCTTTACTTTCTCAGGCTTTCTAAGCTATTTTACTTACTCAACTTTCCACACTACTTTTTCATGGTGCTTTACTTACTCAGGTCTTCCACACTACTTTTCCATTCTCCTTTATTTACTCAAGATTTCCTCGCTACTTTACTTACTCAAGCTTTCACCATTGCTTTACTTACTTGAGATTTCTATGCTACTTCTCCATGTTGATTTACTTACTAAAGCTTTCCATGTTACTTTTTTACATTATTTTACTAACTTGAGCTTTCCACATTGTTTTGCTTACTCAAGATTTTTATGTTATTTTACTTACTCAAGCTTTCCATGGTACTTTACTTACTCGAGCTTTCCATGCTACTTTACTTACTTGGGATTTCTATGCTACTTTACTTAAGCATTTCATGAAGTTTTTCCATGTTACTTTACTTACTCAAGCTTTTCACAATGCTTTACTTGCTCAATATTTCCATGCTACTTTAGTTACTCGATATTTCCACATTACTTTGCTTACTTGAGCTTTTCACGCTATTTTTCCATGTTGCATTACTTACTTGGGTTTTACATGCTACTTTATTTATTCGAGCTTTTCACATTGCTTTACTTACTCAAGATTTACATGTTACTTTTCTACACTACTTTACTTACTCAAAATTTTCACATTGCTTTACTTAGGCTTTCCATGCTACTTTACTTACTCAAGCTTTCCATGCTGCTTTACTTATTTGGGCTTTACACACTACTTTACTTACTTAAGATTTCCATGCTACTTTACTTACTCAGGTTTTCATGTTGTTTTTCCATGCTACTTTACTTACTCATACTTTCCACACTATTTTTATATGCTACTTTACTTACTCAAGATTTTAACATTGCTTTTCCACACTACTTTACTTAAGATTTCCATGCTACTTTACTTACTCGAGATTTCTACGTTGCTTTACTTACTCAGGATTTCCATGCTGCTTTACTTACTGGAGCTTTTCATGTTACTTTTCCATGCTACTTTACTTACTCAAGATTTCCATGCTACTTTATTTACTTAGACTTTCCATGCTACTCTACTTACTCAAGCTTTCCACACTACTTTACTTATATGAGAAATTTAAGCTCCTTTACCATGCTACTTTACTTGCTCAAGCTTTTCATACTACTTTACTTACTCAGGCATTCAATGTTGCTTAACTTACTCAACCTTTCCTTGCTACTTTTACATGTTGATTTACTTACTCAAGATTTTCATGCTACTTTATTTACTCAAGATTTTAATGCTAATTTTCCATGCTACTTATTATTGATTTCCATGCTACTTTACTTACTTAGGGCTTCCACATTGCTTTAATAACTTAAGCTTTTCACGTTGTTTTTCCATGTTTCTTTACTTGCTCAGCCTTTTCATAAAGCTTTACTTACTCGAGCTTTCCATGTTGCTTTACTTACTCAGGCTTTTCACTTTACTTTACTTACTCAAGATTTCCACATTACTTTACTTACACGAGTTTTCCATGCTACTTTACTTATTCAAGATTTGCACACTACTTTACTTACTCAAGCTTTCTACGTTGCTTTATTTAGTTAGACTTTCCATACTACTTTACTTTCTTCAAATTTTCATGTTGTTTTTCCCAATTGCTTTATTTATGTAGGCTTTCCATGTTAATTTACTTACTCAATCTTTTCACCCTGCTTTTCTATGTTGATTTAATTACTCAAGCTTTCCATGCTAATTTTCCATGTTGTTTTACTTACTCAAGCTTTCCATATTGCTTTAATTACTTGAGCTTTTGATGTTACTTTACTTACTCCAAATTTTCATGTTGCTTTACTTACTCATGTTTTCCATGTTATATTACTTACTCAAGTTTTCCAAGTTATTTTATTTACTCAAGCTTTCTATGTTGTTTTACTTACTCAAGCTTTCCATGCTACTTTACTTACTCAAGATTTTCATGCTACTTTTCCATGCTACTTTAATTATTATAGCTTGTAATTCTACTTTTCCATGCTATTTTACTTACTCAAGCTTTCCACATTGCTTTACATACTTGATCTTTGCACATTGCTTTACTTACTCAAGCTTTTCACATTGCTTTTCCCTACTACTTTACTTACTCAGGGTTTATATGTTACTTTATTTACTTGAGCTTTTCACAATGATTTTCTATGCTATATTACTTACTCAGGCTTTCCATGCTACTTTATTTATTCAAGCTTTCAACACTAATTTGGTTACATAGGCTTTCCACGTGGATTTTCTATACTAATTTACATACTTAAGATTTCCACATTGTTTTTCCATGCTACTTTACTTACTCAAGCTTTCCATCTTACTTTTCCATACTTTTTTACTTACTCGAGCTCTCTATGTTGTTTTACTTACTTGGAATTTCCATGTTATTTTTTTGTGTTACTTTACTTACTCAGGATTTCCATGTTGTTTTACATAGTCGAGCTTGCCATGCTACTTTTCCATGTTGCTTTACTTATTAAGCATTTCCATGCTGATTTTACACATTGCTTTAATTACTTGAGATTTCCATGCTACTTTACTAACTCGAGCTTTCATATTATTTTTCCACGTTGCTTTATTTACTTTGGCTTTCAACATTTCTCTACTTACTCAATCTTTCCATGTTGATTTTTCACACTAATTTACTTACCCAGGATTTCCATGCTATTTTTACACACTGCTTTTCTTACTCATATTTTCTACACTACTTTACTTATATTTTCCACGTTGCTTTTCGATGCTTCTTTATTTAATCAAGCTTTCGATGGTGCATTACTTACTCAATATTTCCACACTACTTTACTTACTCAGGATTTCCATACTACTTTTCCATGCTACTTTACTTACTTGAGCTTTCCACACTACATTACAAGCTTGGGCTTTCCACGCTACTTTACTTACTCTAAATTTCCACACTACTTTTTCACTCTATTTTTCTACATTATTTTACTCACTTAGGATTTCCACACTTCTTTACTTACTCAAGTTTTCTATGCTACTTTACTTACTTGACATTTTCATGTTAATTTTCCACACTACTTTACCTAGGATTTCCATGTTACTTTTCCATGCTACTTTACTTACTTAGGCTTTCTATGCTACTTTTCCATGCTACTTTACTTACTCAAGCTTTCCACACTACTTTCTACACTACTTTATTTACTTAAGTTTTGCATGTTGCTTTACTTACTCAATATTTTCACACTACATTTCTACACTGCTTTACTTACTAGAGCTTTCTATGATGCTTTACTTAATCAAACTTTCTACGCTACTTTACTTAATTAGTCTTTTCATGTTGCTTTATTTACTCAAGATTTCCATGTTTATTTACTTACTCAAACTTTTCATGCTATTTTTCAATGTTATTTTACTTACTCGAGATTTCCACACTGCTTTTTTACACTACTTTACTTACTCAAACTTTCTATGCTACTTTACTTTTTCAAGCTTTTTATGTTGCTTCAATTACTCAAACTTTCTACACTACTTTAATTACTTGAGCTTTCCATGTTTCTTTACTTACTCAAGCTTTCTATATTACTTTACTTACTCAAGATTTCCATACTACTTTAATTACTTGGGATTTCCATGCTATTTTACTTATTAAAGCTTTCAACGTTGCTTTATTTACTCAAGTTTTCCATGTTGATTTACTTACTTGAGCTTTCTATGCTACTTTTCCATGCTATTTTACTTACTCAATATTTTCATGTTGCTTTACTTACTCATGCTTTCCACACTACATTACTTACTAGAGCTTTCCATGATATTTTTCCATGTTGCTTTACTTATTTGATCTATCCATGCTGCCTTTCTATGATGATTTACTTACTCAAGCTTTCCACATTGCTTTATGAACTTGGGCTTTCCACACTGCTTTACTTACTCAATATTTCCATGCTACTTTTTAATGCTAATTTTCTATGTTGCTTTACATACTCGGGCTTTCTATGTTGCTTTTCCATGGTTCTTTACTTGCTCATGCTTTCCAAACTAATTTTCTACATTAATTTATTTACTCAAGCTTTCCACCTTACTTAATCAAGTTTTTCACATTGCTTTCCATGTTACTCTACCTACTCAAGCTTTCCATGCTACTTTACTTGAAATTTTCACACTACTTTACTTACTTGGATTTTCCATGCTACTTTACTTACTCTAGCTTTCTACACTACTTTTCAATCCTATTTTACTTGAGATTTTCATGTTGTTTTCTCATACTACTTTATTTACTCGGGCTTTCCACAATACTTTTCTATGCTGCTTTACTTGAACTTTCCATGTTGCTTTATTTATTCAAGCTTTTTACACTACTTTATTTAATAAAACTTTCCACACTGTTTTACTTACTCAAGCTTTTGACATTGCTTTACCTACTCACACTTTTCATGCTACTTTTCCATGTTTCTTTACTTACTCAAGATTTCTACACTACTTTACTAATTCAAGATTTTCATGTTGTTTTACTTGGACTTTTCATATTCTATTTTCACACTACTTTACTTGGGTTTTCAATGCTCCTTTACTTACTTGGGCTTTCCACATTGCTTTACTTACTCAGTATGTCCATGCTACTTTACTTAATCAAGCTTTCTATGTTACTTTACTTACTCCACATTATAATTTTGCTTTACTTACTCATGCTTTTCATACAGCTTTACATACTTGGGATTTCCACACTGCTTTTCCATGTCATTTTACTTACTCGAGCTTTCCATGCTACTTTACTTACTCAAGCTTTCTACACTCTTTTACTTACTCGAGTTGTTCATGTTGCTTTATTTACTCAAACTTTTCATGTTGCTTTACTTACTTGAGCTTTCCATGCTACTTTTCTATGTTACTTTACTTACTCACATTTTTTATGCTACTTTACTTATTCGGGCTTTCCACGCTACTTTTCCACACTACTTTATTTAATTAGGTTTTTCACACTACTTTACTTACTAGAGATTTCCATGCTAGCTAACTTAATCAGCCTTTCCATGCTACTTTTCCATGTTTCTTTACTTAATCAAGCTTTCCACACTACTTTACTAACTCAAGCTTTCCACATTGCTTTACTTACTCAAGCTTTTCATAATACTTTCTCATGCTACTTTACTTACTCAAGTTTTTCACGCTACTTTATTTACGATTTCCATGTTGCTTTACTTAGGATTTTGATGATACTTTACTTATAAGGCTTTTAATGCTACTTTACTTAGTTGAGATTTCCACATGGCTTTACTTACTCAAGATTTCCATGCTACTTTACTTACTCAAGCTTTCCGTGTTGCTTTACTTACTAGGGCTTTCCATGCTACTTTACTTACTCCAAATTTTCATGCTACTTTACTTACTCAAAATTTCCATGTTGCTTTATTTACTCAATATTTCCATGTAACTTTACTTACTTGAGCTTTCCACACTGATTTTCCATGCTACTTTATATACTCAGGCTTTCCATGCTACTTTACTTACTTAAGCATTTTACGTAGATTTACTTACTCAAGATTTTCATACTAGTTTTCCATGTTTCTTTACTTATTCGATATTTTCACACTACTTTCCCATATTGCTTTACCTATCCAAGCTTTCCATACTACTTTTCTATGTTGCTTTACTTATTCAGGCTTTCCATATTGCTTTACTTATTTGAGCTTTCCATGTTAATTTTCCATGCTGCTTTACTTATTCAGGCTTTCCATTCTACTTTACTTATTTGGGCTTTCCACACTAATTTTCCATGCTACTTTACTTACTCAAAATTTCTATGCTACTTTACTTACTCAGGATTTTCATGCTCCTTTACTTAAGCTTTCCATGCTTCTTTTCCATATTGTTTTACTTACTATGGATTTTCACATTGCATTTTCACACTACTTTACTTACTCAAGCTTTTCATATTACTTTACTTACTCAAACTTTCCACGCTTCTTTTCCACATTTCTTTATTTAATCAAGCTTTCTATACTATTTTTCTATGTTGCTTTTTTATATTTCTTTATTTACATGGGATTTCCATGTCGATTTACTTATTGAAGCTATTTTATTTACTAAAGATTTCTATGCTACTATACTTACTCAAAAATTTTATACTACTTTTTCATGTTACTTTACTTTCATGTGCTTTCCATACTACTTTACTTACTCGAACTTTACACACTAATTTTTCATGCAGTTTTACTTAGTCAAGCTTTCCAAGCTTCTTTTCTTAAACTTTCCATGTTGATTTACTTAAGATTTCAACATAGTTTTACTTACTTGAGCTTTCTATACTGATTTTCTATGTTGCTTTACTTACTCAAGCTTTCCATGTTGCTTTACTTACTCAAGCTTTCCATGCTGCTTTACTTACTCAAGATTTCTACACTACTTTTCTATGTTGCTTTACTTACTATGGATTTTCATGTTGCTTTACTTACTCTAGCTTTCCATGATGCTTTACTTACTCAGTGTTGCTTTAATTACTTAGGCTTTTCATGCTACATTTCCACACTATTCTACTAACTCAATTTTTCTATACTGCCTTACTTACTTGATATTTTTATGCTACATTACTTACTCATGATTTATATGCTACTTTACTTACTCGGGATTTTAACACTACTTTCCCATGCTACTTTACTTACATGGGATTTTCATGCTACTTTACTTAATAGATCTTTCCACACTACTTTACTTACTCAAGCTTTACAATCTGCTTTACTTATTCAAACTTTTCACTCTACTTTTTCATGTTGCTTTACTTAGGCTTTCCACACTTTTTTACTTACTTGGACTTTTTATGATGCTTTACTTATTTAAACTTTCGACACTACTTTCCCACATTGACTTAATTACTTAAGCTTTCCATGATACTCTTTCATGCTTCTTTACTTGCTTGAGTTTTCCATGCTACTTCAATTACCCAGGGTTTTGATGCTACTTTTGCACATTACTTTACTTACTCAAGATTTCCATATTACTTTACTTACTCAGGTTATCCACGTTGGTTTACTTATTTAGGATTTCTATTATCCTTTTCCATGTTACTTTACTTACTTGAGCTTTCCACAGTAGTTTTTCATGTTGCTTTACTTACTCAAGCTTTCGATGTTGCTTTTCCATGCTATTTTACTTACTTGATCTTTCCATGCTAATTTACTTACTCATGATTTCCATGATGCTTGTCCATGCAAATTTACTTACTCAAACTTTATATGGTACTTTTCTATGTTGTTTTACTTACTTGGGCTTTCCACACTACATTACATACTTGGTCTTTCCATGCTACTTTACTTAGTCAAAGTTTTCATGTTACTTTATTTATTTAGACCTTCCATGTTGCTTTACCTACTAGGCTTTATACCCTACTTTATTTACTTGGGATTTCCACTCTGCTTTACTTAGGTTTTCTACACTACTTTACTTACTTGATTTTTTCACACTACTTTTCCACATTGCTTTACTTACTCAGGCTTTCTATGTTGTTTTACATACTCAGGATTTCCACTCTGCGTTACTTACTCAAGCTTTTTACACTATTTTTTCATGTTGCTTTTCTACATTTCTTTAGTTAATTGGGCTTTCCACATTACTTTAATTACTCAATCTTTCCACATTATTTTTTCATGATGATTTACTTACTTGAGCTTTCCCCTCTACTTTTCCATGCTACATTACCTATTTCAGATTTACGTTCTACTTTACTTACTCGAGCTTACCATACTACTTTTTTTATGCTGCTTTACTCTCTCAAACTTTCTACACTAGTTTACTAACTTGAGATTTTTATGATGTTTTACTTACTCAAGCTTTCCACACTACTTTTTCATGCTACTTTTCCATGTTGCTTTACTTACTCGATCTTTCTATGTTGTTTTTCCATGCTAATTTAATTACTTAAGATTTTCACATTGCTTTACTTACTCAAGCTTTCCACACTACTTTACTTACCTAAGCTTTCTATGCTACTTTAATTACTCAAGTTTTTTGCACTACTTTTTTATAGTACATTATTTACACATAATTTCTACACTACTTTTCCATGCTACTTACTCAAGATTTCCAAGCTACTTTTCCATGTTGCTTTACTTACTTGGGATTTCCACAATGCTTTTCTATGCTTCTTTACGTACTCGAGCTTTCTACACTACTTTACTTACTCAAGCTTTTCATACTACTTTTCCATGTTGCTTTATTTACTCAGGCTTTCCATACTACTTTGCCACACTGATTAACTTACTCAGGATTTCCACATTACAGTACTTACTCAAAATTTTCATACTAATTTTTCATGTTACTTTAATTACTCAACTTTTCCATGCTACTTTTCCACTCAACTTACTCGAGCTTTTCAAGCTACTTTACTTACTCAAGATTTCCATGTTAGTTTTCCACATTGTTTTATTTGGACTTTCCACACTACTTTTTTATATTGCTTTAAGTAATCAAACATTCCATATTGCTTTACTTACTCAGGATTTGTAAGCTAATTTTCTACACTACATTACTTAGTTGAGATTTTCACACTATTTTACTAACTATGGCTTTCCACACTACTTTACTTACCTAGGCTTTACATGCTGCTTAACTTACTCAAGTTTTCTACATTGCTTTTCTACACTACTTTACTTTTTCAAGATTTCTATGTTTATTTATTTGAGCTTTTCACACTATATTTTCATGCTGCTTAAGTTACTTGAGTTTTTCATGTTACGTTTCCACACTACTTAACTTGCTCAGGCTTTCTACGTTGTTTTACATACTCGAGTCTTTCACACTATTTTTCCACGTTACTTTGCTTACTCAAGATTTTCACAATACTTTAATTACTAGATCTTTCCATGTTGCTTTACTTATTCGAGCTTTCCATGTTACTTTACTTACTCTAGATTTCCACACTATTTTTCCATGCTACTCTAGTTACTCAAGATTTTTACACTTCTTTTCCAAGCTACTTTACTTATCCAATATTTTCACACTACTTTTCCATGCTACTTTTTCACATTGCTTTACTTACTTAGGCTTTTCACATTGCTTTATTTACTCAAGATTTCAACACAACTTTTCCATACTACTTGAATTACACAAATGTTTCATGTTACTTTATTTACTCAGAATTTTCACACTGCTTTATTACTTGAGCTTTCCACACTCTTTACTTATTCAAGCTTTTCACGCTACTTTACTTGGACTTTCTACTCTGATTTTCCATGCTAATTTACTTACTTGGGCTTTTCATGTTACTTTTTCATGCTAATTTACTTACTCAGGTTTTTCATACTACTTTTCCACATTCCTTTACTTACTCAAAGTTTTTATGTTACTTTACTTATATGGGCTTTCCACACTACTTTTTTATATTGCTTTACTTACTCAATTTTTCTATGTTGCCTTACTTACTCAAGCTTTCCACACTGCTTTACTTAATCAAGATTTCCAAGCTACTTTTCTATGTTGCTTAATTTACTTGAGCATTCCAAACTACTTTACTAACCTAAGCTTTCCATTTTATTTTTCCATGTTTTTTTACTTATTCAAGCTTTCCATGCTGCTTTACTTACTCAATTTTTCCGCGTTGCCTTACTTACTCAAGCTTTCCATACTACTTTACTTAATTAAGTTTTCCATGCAACTTTTTTGTGTTACTTAATTTACTTGAGCATTCCACACTCCTTTACTAACCCAAGCTTTTCATTCTATTTTTACACATTGCTTTACTTACTTAGTCTTTCCATGCTACTTTACTTACTTGAGTTTTCTATGCTATTTTACTTACTTGGGCTTTCCATGTTACTTTACTTATTGGGGATTTCTATGTTGCTCTAATTAATCAAGATTTCTATGCTACTTTATTTATTCAAGATTTCCAAGCTATTTTACGTACTCGAGCTTTCCATCCTACATTATTTATTTGGGTTTCCACATTGCTTTTCATGTTTCTTTACTTAATCAGGCTTTCCATGCTACTTTAATTACTCAATCTTTTTATGTTGCTTTAATTAATTAAGCTTTTCACATTGCGTTAATTACTCAAGCTTTCCACGCTACAATACTTACTTAGGCTTTTCATGATGTCTTTTCACACTACTTTACTTTCTTAGGATTTCCACGCTGCTTTACCGACTCAAGATTTGCATATTACTTTTCCAAATTGTTTTATCTACTCAGGATTTCCATTCTACTTTTCTATGTTGCTTTACTTGATCTTTTCACGTTGTTTTTCCAACTTGCTTTACTTACTCAATTTTCCGTGGTCTTTACTTATTCAATCTTTCCATGCTACTTTTTCATGTTATTATACTTACTCAGGCTTTCCATATTGCTTTACTTATTTGGGCTTTCCACATTATTTTTTCATGATGATTTACTCTCTCAAGCTTTCCACACTACATTACTTACTCAGGTTTTCTATACTATTTTTCCATACTACTTTACTTATTTGAGTTTTCCATGCTACTTTACTTACTCTTGATTTCCATGTTACTTTAATTACTTGAGATTTTCAAGCTTATTTCTGACATTGCTTTACTTATTTGAGCTTTCCACACTACTTTCACATGCTTATTTTCTTAGTCAAGGTTTGTACATTGCTTTACTTGAGTTTTTTAATGTTTTTTACTTACTTAGACTTTCTACGCTACTTTACTTATTCAAGATTTCCATGTTACTTTACTTACTCAACATTTCCATGCTGATTTTCCATGATACTTTACTTACTCAGGCTTTATATGATGCTTTTCCACACTAATTTACTTAGGCTTTTCATGCTTCTTTTCCACACTATTTTAGTTACTCAGGATTTCCATGCTGCTTTACTTAAAAAGGGTTTCCACATTGTTTTTTCATGATGCTTTACTTACTCAAGCATTCCATTCTACTTTATTTGAGCTTTTCATGTTATTTTTCCATGCTACTTTAATTACTTGGCCTTTCCATGCTACTTTACTAACTCCGGCTTTCCATGCTACTTTACTTACATAGGCTTTTCACATTGCTTTTCCATGCTAATTTACTTGAGCTTTCCATGATGTTGTTCCACACTATTTTACTTACATGAGCTTTCCATGCTACTTTACTTGAGATTTCCACTCTACTTTTCCACACTACTTATTTTACTCAGACATTCCACACTGCTTTACCTATTCAAGATTTCCATGCCAATTTTTCACACTATTTTACATTCTAAAGATTTTCACATTACTTTTCCATGCTACTTTACTTACTCAAGCTTTCCAAACTACTTGACTAACTCATGTTTTCCATGTTACTTTTCCACATTGCTTTACTTACTCGAGCTTTCCATGATGGTTTTCCATACTGCTTTACTTACTCGAGCTTTCTAAACTACTTTAATTAAGCTTTCCATGCTACCTTTCCCTGCTACTTGCACATGATTTCCATGTTGCTTTACTTTTTTGAGCTTTCCATGCTACTTTTTCATACTGCTTTACTTACTCAAGCTTTCTATGCTACTTTATTTACCTAAGCTTTTCATGATATTTACTTACTGAGACTCTCCATGCCACTTTACTTACTCGAGTTCTCCATACTAATTTTCCATGCTTCTTTACTTACTCAAAATTTTCACACTACTTTTCTATGTTGTTTTACTTACTCAAGCTTTCCACATTGCTTTACTTACTCAAGCTTTCCACACTACTTACTCAAACTTTCCATGTTGTTTTACTTACTTAGGATTTCTATGATGCTTTTCTATGTTGCTTTACTTACTTGAGATTTTCATGTTGCTTTATTTATTCAATTTTTATATGCTATTTTACTTACTCAGACATTCGACACTTCTATACTTAATTAAGCTTTCCATTTTACTTTACTTACTCAGGCTTTCCACGATGCTTTTCCATGCTAATTTATTTACTCAAACTTTTCAAACGAGTTTACTTACTCAAGCTTTCCATGTTGCTTTCCATGTTTCTTTACTTACTTAGGCTTTCAGTGTTGATTTACTTACATAGGATTTATATGCTAGTTTTCCATGTTGATTTTCTTAATTGTGATTGCTATGATACTTTATTAATCAAGCTTTCCATATTGCTTTACTTACTAAGGCTTTCCATGCTATTTTTTCACACTATTTTATTTACTTAGACTTTCCACATTGCTTTAATAACTCAGGCTTTCCACGTTATTTTTCTATGCTACTTTACTTACTCAGATTTTCTACGTTGCTTTATTTACTCGAGCTTTCCATGATTTTTGTCTATGCTCTTTTACTTACTTGAGCTTTCTTCACTACTTTTCAATGCTGCTTTACTTACTCAAGATTTCCACACTACTTTACTTCCTTTAAATTTCCACACAACTTTACTTACATTAGCTTTCCATGCTACTTCACTTACCCAGACTTTCCACACTGATTTACTTTTTCAGGCTTTCCACATCAATTACTTACTCAAGTATTCCATTACTTTACTTTTGAAGGGTTTCCACTACTTTACTTAGTATTTCCATACTGCTTTTCCATGTTGATTTACTTACTCAAACTTTATACACTGCTTTACTTACTCAGACTTTTCACCTTATTTTTCCATGCTGCTTTACTTACTTGAGCTTTCCATGCTACTTTACTTACTCGAGGATTTCACGCTGATTTTCCACATTGCTTTACCTACTCCAATTTTTCACATTATTTTAGTTGAAATTTTTACATTATTTTTACACATTTCTTTACTTATGTTTTCCATGCTACTTTACTTACTCAGTCTTTTAATATTATTTTTCCCTGATACTTTACGTACTCAAACATTCCACTCTGCATTACTTACTCAGGATTTTTATCCTACTTTTTCATGTTGCTTTACTTACTCAAGTTTTCCACCCTACTTTACTTACTGAGGCTTTCCATGTTGCTTTTCCACTCTACTTTACTTACTCGTGATTTATACACTATTTTATTTAATCAAGCTTTCCATGCCACTATACTTACTTAGGCTTTCCACACTACTTTAATTACTCAAGCTTTCCATGTTACTTTACTTACTTGGGATTTCTATGATGCTTTTTAACACTGATTTACTTACATAGGCTTACCATGCTACTTTTCTACGCTACTTTACTTAGTTAGTATTTCCATACTTCTTTACTTACTAAGGATTTCCATGCTATTTTTCTATATTCTTTTACTTGCTTGAGCTTTCCATGTTTCTTTACTTACTCAATATTTCCATGCTACTTTCCACGTTGCTTTTCCATACTAGTTTTCTATGTTGGTTTACTTTCTTAAACTTTTCATGTTGTATTACTTAATTTATCTTTTCATATTGCTTTACTTATTTAGGATTTCCATGCTACTTTTCCATGTTGCTTTACTTACTCAGGCTTTCCATGATACTTTATTTACTCAAGATTTCTATGCTTTTTTTTCATGCCACTTTTCCACACTACTTTATTTAATCGGTCTTTTCATGCTCCTTTACTTACATAAGCTTTCCATGCTTATTTTTCATGCTACTTTATTTAATCAAGATTTTAACAGTATTTTATTTACTTGAGCTTTCCATACTATTTTAAATAGTGTTTCACTTACATGGGATTTCCATGCTATTTTTTCATACTACTTTACTTACTCATGCTTCATATGATGCTTTACTTACTCAGGCTTTCCATGTTATTTTATTTATGTAGAATTTTCATGTTGCTTTACTTACTCGAGCTTTCCATGCTTCTTTTTCACAATGCTTTACTTAATCAAACTTTTCATACTACTTTTCCATGTTAATTTACATACTTAGGCTTTTCTCACTACTTTTCCATGCTACTTTACTTACTCGAGCATTCCATGATACTTTTGCATGCTACTTTAATTAGTCAAGCTTTCACATTGATTTACTTACTCAAGATTTTCACGCTCTTTTACTTACTTGGGCTTTTCACACTACTTTTATTACTCAAGATTTCCATGTTACTTTATTTAATCAAGCTTTCCATAATGCTTTTCCACACTACTTTACCTACTCAGGCTTTCCACACTGCTTTTCCATGTTAATTTACTTACTTGGGATTTGTATGCTACTTTTTCTCCATATTTTACTTACTCAAGCTTTTCATGTTGCTTTACTTACTCATGCTTTCCACATTGCTTTTCTACGTTACTTTACTTATTTAAGATTTTCACATTGATTTTCTATGTTAATTTACATACCTAAGTATTCCAAGATGTTTTACATACTTAGGCTTTACATGTTGCTTTACATATTCAAGCTTTCTACACTGCTTTACTTACTCGAGCTTTCCACACTATTTTTCTATGCTACTTTAACGATTCAAGATTTCCACACTAATTTTCTATGCTACTTTACTTACTCAAGTTTTTCACACTAATTTACTTAATATTTCCACACTATTTTACTTACTTGAGCTTTTAACATTACTTTTCTACACTGCTTTACTTATTCATGCTTTTCATGGTGATTTACTTACCCAAGTTTTACACATTGATTTTCCATGCTACTTTACTTATTCTAGCTTTCTATGTTACTTTATTTACTCAGGCTTTCCATGATACTTTACTTACTTGGGCTTTCTACATTACTTTACTTACTCAAGCTTTTCATGTTGCTTTTTCATCTCACTTTACTTACTCAAGTTTTCCACACTGCTTTACTCAGGCTTTCCATGCTGCTTTTCCATGCTAGTTTATTTATTTAATCTTTTCATGCTACTTTACTTACTCGAGTATTACACACTAATTTATTTGTTCAAGCTTTCTACACTACTTTACTTACTTGATCTTTCCATGCTATTTTTATACATTACTTTACTTACTCAAAATTTCTATTTTATTTTTCTATGTTGTTTTACTTACTCGATATTTCCATGCTAATTTACATACTCAAGCTTTTGACATTGCTTTTCAACACTTCTTTACTTACTCAAGATTTCCACATTGTTTTACTTGATATTTCCATGCTACTTTACTTACTAAGTGTTTTCATGTTGTTTTTCCATGCTACTTTACTTACTCGAGATTTCTATGCTGCTTTAATAACTCAAGATTTCCACACTACTTTTCCATGTTGCTTTACTTACTCAGGCTTTTGACATTGCTTTAATTACTCAAACTTTCCATGCTAATTTTCTACACTATTTTACTTACTCAAGATTTCTACGTTATTTTTCCATATTGCTTTACTTACTCAAACTTTTCACATTACTTTTCCACACTACTTTACTTACTCAAGATTTTTACACTTTTTTTATATGTTGTTTTACTTACTCAATCTTTCACACTACTTTACTTACTCAGTATTTCCATGCTCCTTTACTTACTAGGGTTTTTCATGGTGCTTTTCAATGTTACTTTACATACTCAAGCTTTTCATTTTAATTTTTCACATTGCTTTACTTATTTAGGATTTCCAAGTTGCTTTACATACTTGAGGTTTCCATTCTTTTTTTCCATGCTACTTTACTTACTTGAGCTTTCCATGCTACTTTACTTACTCAGGCTTTCCATGCTACTTTACTTACTCGAGCTTTCCACGTTGTTTTTCCATGTTACTTTACTTACTCAAAATTTCCATACTAATTTACTTACTTGAGCTTTCCACATTGCTTTTCCACATTGATTTACTTACTTAGGCTTTCCATGCTACTTTATTTACTTAGGATTTTCACTGTACTTTACTTAGTTGATCTTTCCATGCTACTTTTCTATTCTAATTTACTTACTTAAGTTTTTCACACTACTTTACTTACTAAGGCTTTCCATGTTGCTTTTCTATACTGCTTTACTTACTCAAGATTTTCACTGTACTTTACTTGAGATTTCCACACTACTTTACTTACTCAAGCTTTTTATGCTACTTTTCCATACTGCTTTACTTACTCGAGCTTTCTATATTTCTTTACTTACATAGGCTTTACACGTTGCTTTACTTACTCAATATTTTCACATTATTTTTCCATATTGATTTACTTACTCAAGATTTCCAAACTACTTTTACACATTGCTTTACCTACTTGAGCTTTCCATGTTGCTTTAGTTACTTGGGCTTTTCCTATTGTCTTTCCTATTGCTTTTCTATGCTACTTTACTTACTCTAGCTTTCTAGTCTGCTTTGCTTACTTAATCTTTCCATGCTACTTTACTTACTTGAGCTTTTCATAAAAAATTACTTACATAGGCTTTCCATGCTATTTTAATTACTCAAGCTTTTCAAGTTGCTTTTCCATGCTACTTTACTTACATACTTACTCTAGCTTTCCAATATATTTTGCTTACTCAAGCTTTCCATGCTACTTTACTTGAGCTTTTCATAGAAATTTACTTACTTAGGATTTCCATGCTACTTTAATTACTCAAGATTTTCAAGTTATTTTTTCATGCTAATTTACTTACTCATATTTTTCACACTACTTTACTTACTAAGGATTTCCATGTTTCTTTTCTATACCGCTTTACTTAAGATTTTCACTATACTTTACTTGAGATTTCCACAATACTTTACTTAAAAATTTTATTCTACTTTTCCATACTAATTTACTTACTCAATCTTTCTATATTTATTTACTTACATAGGCTTTCCACATTGCTTTACTTACTCAATATTTTCATGTTGTTTTTTCATATTGATTTACTTACTCAAGCTTTCCAAACTACTTTTACACATTACTTTACGTGCTTGAGCTTTCCATGTTGCTTTAGTTACTTGGGTTTTTCCTATTGCTTTTCTATGCTACTTTACTTACTCTAGCTTTCCAGTCTACTTTGCTTACTCAAGCTTTATATGATACTTTACTTACTTGAGATTTTCATATAAATTTACTTACTTAGGTTTTCCATGCTACTTTAATTACTCAAGCTTTTAAAGTTGCTTTTCCACGCTACTTTATTTACTTGGGCTTTGCTCACTAGTTTTTCATGTTAATTTCCTTACTCAGGCTTTCCACGCTTATTTTTCATACTACTTTACTTAATAAAGATTTCATGCTACTTTAATTACTTGGGCTTTTGACGCTTCTTTACTTACTAAATATTTCTATGGTACTTTACTTACTCAATCTTTTCATGTTACTTTTCCATAATGCTTATAATTACTTAGGCTTTTCATGCCGCTTTACTTACTCAGGATTTCCACTTTACTTTACTTACTCGAGCTTTTCATTTTTTTTTACACTACTTTACTTAATCCAAATTTCTATACTACTTTACTTACTTGGGCTTTCCATGCTACTTTTCCATGCTGCATTACTTACTCAAGCTTTCCATGCTACTTTACTTACTCAAGCTTTTCACATTGTTTTTCCATGTTGCTTTCCTTAAGCTTTCCATGCTACTTAACTTACTCAAGATTTCCACATTATTTATCTATTTTATTTTACTTATTAAGGCATTCCACATGGCATTTCCATGTTTTACTTATTCAAGCTTTCTATGCTGGTTTAATAACTAAAGCTTTCTATGCTACTTTTCCATATTAATTTACTTACTTAGACTTTCCATATTGCTTTTCTATACTATTTTACTTACTCAAGCATTCCATGTTTTACTTTTCCACACTACTTTACTTATTTAGGCTTTTAATGCTAATTTATTACTCTACTTTACTTAATCAAGCTTTTCACACTACTTTTCCATGCCACTTTACTTATTTGAGCTTTCCATGTTAATTTTTCACACTACTTCACTTACTTAGGCTTTACACATTGCTTTCCATGCTACTTTACTTACTCAAGCTTTTCACGCTATTTTTACACACTACTTTACTTAAACTTTCCACACTACTTTTTAACTCTATTTTACTTACTCAAGATTTTCATTATACTTTTCCATGTTGTTTTACTTATACTCAGGTTTTTCACATTGCTTTACTTGTGTTTTCTATGTTATTTTCCACATTGCTTTACTTACTCGATCTTTCCATGCTGCTTTATTTACTCAGGCTTTCCATACTGCTTTTCCATGTTGCTATACTTACTTAAGCTTTCCATGCTACTTTACTTACTCAAGCTTTCCATGATGCTTTCCTTATTAAGGTTTTACATGCTACTTTTCCATGTATCTTTACTTACTCAGGCTTTCTACATTGTTTTTTAACACTTTAATTAGTTGGGCTTTCCACACTGCTTTACCTACTTGGGCTTTTGATGATGCTTTTCCACACTGCTTTACTTACTCAAGATTTCCACACTACTTTTCTACGTTACTTTACTTACTCGAGATTTTCATGTTCCTTCAATTTCATGGGCTTTTCATGTCAATTTTCCATGTTACTTTACTTACTCTAGGTTTTCACTTTATTTTACCTACTCAAGCTTTCTATGCTACTTTACTTACACGAGATTTCCATAATACTTTACTTAGGCTTTCCATGCTACTCTAATTGCTCAGGCTTTCCATGCTACTTTTCCACACTACTTTACTTACTTAGGATTTCTACACTATTTTTTCATGCTACTTTACTTACTCATGCTTTCCATGCTAATTTTTCATTCTAATTTACTTACTCAAGCTTTCCATGTTGCTTAACTTACTCAAGATTTCTATGCTGCTTTACTTGGAATTTGTATGCTGCTTTAGTTGAGATTTTTATGTTATTTTTCCACATTGATTTACTTACTCGAGCTTTCCATGTTGCTTTACTTAGGATTTCTATGCTACTTTATTTACTTGGGATTCCATGCTACTTTTCCATACTACTTTACCTACTCAAATTTTCTATGTTGCTTTTTCACACTACTTTACTTACTTGAGCTTTTGATGCTACTTTTCCATGCTACTTTACTTACTTGGGATTTCCATGCTACTTTACTTACTCAAGATTTCCATGATAATTTACATACTCAAGCTTTCCATACTACTTTACTTATTCAATATTTACACATTTTTCCATGCTGCTTTACTTACTAAGGCATTCTACACTGATTTTCCATGTTACTCTACTTACTAGGGCTTTCCATGCTACTTTACTAACTTGAGATTTTCACACTACTTTTTCACCTTGTTTTTCTTACTCAAACATTCCATGCTACTTTTCCACACTATTTTATTTACTTGAGCTTTCCATATTGCTTTTCCACACTACTTTACTTACTCAGGCTTTCCACGTTGCTTTACTTACTCAAGATTTCTACGCTACTTTTCCATACTGCTTTACTTACTCAAGCTTTCGACGCTACTTTTCCATGCTACATTACTTACTTAAGCTTTTCACGCTATTTTTTCATACTACTTTACTTACTTAGACTTTTTATTCTAACTTTTCACGCTACTTTACTTACTTGATATTATCATAATGCTTTACTTATACTCAGGCTTTCCATGCTGCTTTATTTACTTGAGCTTTCTATGCTATTTTTTCATATTGCTTTACTTACTCAAGCTTTCTATGGTATTTTTACACACTACTTAACTTACTCAAACTTTCCATGCTAATTTTTCACATTGCTTTACTTACTCGATATTTTTATGATGCTTTAATTTTACTCGGGTTTTCCATGCTACTTTATTTACTTGATCTTTCTATGCTATTTTTCTATGTTGCTTTACTTACTCAAGCTTTCCATGCTACTTTACTTACTCTAGATTTTCATGTTAATTTTCTTACTCAAGATTTCCATGTTGTTTTTCTATGTTACTCTACTTATGCAAGTTTTTTACATTGCTTTACTTACTCGATCTTTCCATGTTGCTTTACTTACTCGAGCTTTCCACATTGGTTTTCTATGTTGATTTACTTAGTCAAGTTTTTCATAATGATTTTCAATTTTATTTTACTTACTCAAGCTTTCCACACTACTTTTCCATGTTACTTTACTTACTCGGGCTTTCTATGTTGGTTTACTTACTCAAGCTTTTCATGTTGCTTTTCCAAGCTACTTTACTTATTCAAACCTTTTATGCTATTTTTCCATGCTACTTTACTTAGTCAAACTTTCCACATTGTTTTACTCACTTGTTATTTCCATGATACTTACTTTCTCAATATTTATATACTAGTTTTCCATGGTATTTTACTTACTCAGGTTTTCCTCTCTACTTTTCCATGCTGCTTTATTTATTTAGGCTTTCTATACTATTTTTCTATGCTTCTTTACCTAATCTAAGTTTTCATGTTGCTTTACTTTATCTGGCTTTCAAAGCTATTTTTCCATGTTGCTTTACTTACTTGACCTTTCCATGCTACTTTATTTACTCATGTTTTTCATGTTGCTTTACTTACTCGGGCTTTCCACACTCCTTTACTTACTTGGGCTTTCCATGTTACTTTAATTACTCAGGCTTTGAATGCTACTTTTCTATGCTACTTTACTTACTCAAACTTTTCAAACTAATTTTTTACACTACTTTACATACTTGAGCTTTCCATATGGCTTTACTTACTCGAGCTTTCCACACTACTTTTATATATTGCTTTACTTTCTCGAGCTTTCCACTCTATTTTTTCGTGCTACTTTACTTATTGAGGGTTTCCACGCTGCTTTACTTACTTGAGCATTATATGTTGCTTTACATATTGAGCTTTCCATAGTGCTTTACTTACTCAAGTTTTCCACACTAATTTACTTACTCGAGCTTTACACACTACTTTATTTACTCAAGATTTCCACACTGCTTTATTTACTTGGACTTTCCATTCTATTTTTCCATGCTACTTTACTTACTCGGGATTTCTACGTTACTTTTCCATGTTGCTTTACTTGGGATTTCCACACTATTTTTCCACACTACTTTACTTACTTGAGCATTCTACACTATTTTATCTAATCAAGCTGTCCATGTTAGTTTACTTACATGAGCTTTCCATGCTACTTTACTTACTCAAAAATTTTATGCTACTTTATTCAATAGTGCTTTCCACACTACTTTACTTCCTCAAGCTTTCCATGCTACTTTTTCACATTGCTTTACTTACGTCAGCTTTGCACACTGCTTTACTTAATCAAACCCTCCATGCTACTTTACTTAGAATTTCCATGTTGGTTTTCCACATTACTTTACATACTCAAGCTTTTCACACTATTTTACTTGGATTTTTCATTCTGCTTTTCTAGTTTGCTTTACTTACTCAGTCTTTTCATGCTATTTTTACATGCTACTTTACATACTCAAGCTTCCCACGCTACTTTTTGATGCTACTTTACTTAATCAAGCTTTTCACACTAATTTCCTTACTCAAACTTTTCATGCTACTTTTCCACACTACTGTACTTACTTGGGCTTTCTATGTTGCTTTACTTACTTGGGCTTTCCATGCTATTTTACTTACGCAAGCTTTTCAAACTACTTTACTTAGGATTTTTACACTGCCTTACTTATTCAGACTTTCTATATTGCTTTTCTATGTTACTCTACTTAATCGAGATTTTCACACTAATTTACTTAATCTTTCTATGTTGTTTTTCTATACTTCTCTAATTACTTCACATTTTCACTTTACTTTACTTACTCAGGCTTCTCACACTACTTTATTTGGGCTTTCCATGCTACTTTTCTACATTGATTTACATACTCAAGCTTTCATTGCTGTTTTTTCACACCACTTTACTTACTTGGGCTTTCCATGCTATTTTTCTGTACTACTTTATTTACTCAAGTTTTTCATACCAATTTTCTACACTACTTTATTTACTCAGAATTTCCACGTTACCTTACTTATTTGGGCTTTATATGCTACTTTACTTATTCAGGCTATCCATGCTCCTTTATTTACATAGAATGTTCACAATACTTTTTCATGCTACTTTACTTAATTAGGATTTCCACATTCCTTTTCAATGTCGCTTTGCTTACTCAGTCTTTCCACACTGCTTTACTCAAGCTTTCCACACTACTTTACTTACTCGAGCTTTCTATGTTGCTTCTCCAAGCTACTTTTCTATGATGCTTTACTAACTCAAGCTTTCCACATTTCTTTACTTACTTGAGCTTTTCATGTTGCTTTACTTAGTTAAGCTATTTATGTTGCTTTACTCACTCAGGTTTTCCACACTATGTTTACATGCTGCTTTACTTAGTCAAAGTTTTTACACTATTTTTCTATGTTGCTTTACTTGAGATTTCTATGCTACTTTACTTACTCTAGATTTCCACATTGCTTTACTTAAGCTTTCTACGTTACTTTTCTATGCTCGAGCTTTCCAAACCATTTTACTTACTCAGGATTTCCATGTTGCTTTACTTACTTGAGCTTTCCATGCTATTTTTCTATGTTGTTTTACTTACTCAAGTTTTTCATGTTGTTTTACTTACTCTGGCTTTCCATGCTACTTTACTTACTTAAGATTTCCATGCTACTTTACTTACTTAGGCTTTTCATGATGATTTTCTACGTTACTTTACTTACATCAAATTTTCACACTGCTTTACTCACTCAAGCTTTCCACATTGCTTTACTTACTCGAGCTTTCCACACTACTTTACTTACTCAGGATTTTTTATGTTATTTTACTTAGGATTTCCATGCTAATTTACTTACATAAGCTTTTCATGCTGCTTTACTTACTCAAGCTTTCCACACTACTTTATTTACTCAAGCTTGCCACATTGTTTTTACATGTTGCTTGAGTTTTTTGAGCTTTTCACATAATTTTTTCATGCTACCTTTCTAGGGATTTTCACATTGCTTTACTTACTCGATTATTCCATGCTACTTTACTTTTTTGAGCTTTATATGTTGCTTTACTTGAGCTTTCCACCCTACTTTATTTACTCAAGATTTTCACACTGCTTCACATACTTAGGCTTTCCACATTGCTTTACTTACTTGATATTTCCATACTATTTTTTCACGTTACTTTAATTACTCGAGCTTTCCACATTGATTTTTTATGCTACTTTACTTACTCAAGCTTTTCACACTGCTTTACTAAATTAAGCTTTTCATGCTACTTTACTTACTCAAGCTTTCCATGATACTTTACTTAGGATTTTCATTCTACATTTCCATGCTACTTTACTCAATTCAACTTTCCACACTACTTTACTTTCTCAAGCTTTACATGCTACTTTTTCACATTATTTTATTTAATTCGGCTTTACACATTGCTTTACTTAATCAAGCTTTCCATGATACTTTACTTACTCAAAATTTCCATCCTGCTCTTCTGCATTGCTTTCAATACTATGGATTTTCATTCCAGTTTTTGACACTGCTTTACTTATATTTTTCACACTACTTTTCTATGTTGCTTTACTTAAGATTTCCATGCTATTTTGTCATGTTACTTTACTTACTCAAGCTTTTCACGTTAGTTTTTCATGTTGTTTTACTTGGGATTTCCACACTATTTTTACATGCTACTTTACTTACCGGGGCTTTTCACATTGCTTTACTTAATCAAGCTTTTCATGCTACTTTACTTACTCAAGCTTTCCATGTTGCTTTACTTAGGCTGTTCATGCTACTTTTCCATGCTACTTTACTCAATTGGGATTTTTACACTACTTTACTTCTTCGAGCTTTTCATGTTATTTTTAGGTTATTTTACTTACTTCCATTTTTCACGTTACTTTATTTAATCAAGCTTTCCATGCTACTTTATTTACTCAGGATTTCCATACTACTTTTCCATGTTGCTTTCAATACTAAGGCTTTCCATGCTACTTTTCAACACTGCTTTACTTAGGTTTTTCATGATGCTTTTCTATGTTGCTTTACTTACTCAGACTCTCAACACTATTTTTACACATTATTTTATTTACTTGGGCTTTCCATACTGATTTTCCTTGCTACTTTACTTACTCGAGGTTTTCGCACTACTTTCTTTACTCAGGCTTTCCATTCTACTTTTTTGCACTACTTTACTTACTCAGGCTTTCCATGCTGCTTTACTTGGAATTTTCATGTTGCTTTACTTACTCAAAATTTTCAAGCTGATTTACTTACTTGGGCTTTCCATGCTACTTTACATATTCATGATTTTTAGATTTCTTTTTTACATTGCTCTACTTAATCATGATTTCTATGCTTCTTTACTTACTTGAGCTTTCCATGCTACTTTTTCACACTACTCTCCTTATTTCAACTTTTCACATTACTTTACTTACTCAGGCTTCCCATGCTGCTTTACTTAGATTTTTCACACTGATTTACTTACTCAGGCTTTTCACACTACTTTTCCACATTGCTTTACTTGGGATTTCCAAGCTTCTTTTTCATACTACTTTATTTACTCAAGTTTTTCATACTAATTTTTGACACTATTTTACTTACTCAAGATTTCTAAGCTGCTTTACTTTCCACATTGCCTTACTTACCTGGGCTTTCCATGTTGATTTACTTATTCAAGCTATCCACACTACTTTATTTACTTAAGCTTTCGACAGTATTTTTCGATGTTGTTTTACTTACTTGAGATTTCCACATTGGTTTTTTATGCCACTTTACTCAATCTTTTCACACTGCTTTACTTACTCAGGCTTTCCATGATACTTTACTTACTCAAGATTTTCATGTTGCTTCTATATGATACTTTTCCATGCTGCTTTATTAAGTCAAGCTTTCCATGTTGCTTTACTTACTTAGGCTTTTCACATTGCTTTACATACTTGCGCTTTCCATATTGCTTTATTTACTCAAATTTTCAATGCTTATTTTATATGTTGCTTTACTTACTCGAGCTTTCCAAATTGCTTTTCTATATTGCTTTACTTATTCAAGCCTTTAACGCCACGTTTCCACTCTACTTTACTTACTCAAGCTTTCCACACTACTTTACTTAGTTGGGCTTTCTATGTTGCTTTACTTAGGTTTTTCATGTTTCTTTTCCATATTGTTGTACTTACTCAGACTTTTCACACTACTTTACTTACTCAAGATTTTTATGCTACTTTTCCATGTTGTTTTACATACTCAAGCTTTCCACACTACTTTAATTACTGGAGCTTTTCAATATACTTTTTTATGTTGTTTTACTTACTTAGGGTTTCCACGTTGCTTTAGTTACTCAAGCTTTCCATTTTGCTTTAGTTACTCAGACATTCCATATTATTTTTCTATGCTACTTTACTTACTTAGGCTTTTCACACTAGTTTACTTTGTTGGGCTTTCCATGTTTCATTATTTACTTAGGATTTCTAGGTTGCTTTACTTTTTATGACTTTCCACACTGCTTTACATACTCATGCTTCCCATGCTACTTTTATATGTTGCTTTACTTACATAATATTTTTATGCTACTTTAATTACTCAAGATTTTGATGCTACTTTACTTACTCATGATTCCCATGCTACTTTACTTACTCAAGCTTTCCACGTTGCTTTACTTATTCAATCTTTCCACTCTGCTTTACTTACTTGGGCTTTCCATGCTACTTTTTTATGATGCTTTACTTACTCAAGATTTCTATGATACTTTTACATGCTACATTACTTAATCAATATTTCTATGCTACTTTTCCATGCTATGTTTCTTACTCGATCTTTCGACGCTACTTTTCCATGTTACTTTAATTACTCAAGCTTTCCACATTATTTTTTCATGTTGATTTACTTACTCATGGCTTCTACACTATTTTTCCATGCTGCTTTACTTACTCAAGCTTTCCACACTGCTTTAGTTTCTTATGCTTTCCATGCTACTTTACTTATTCAAGCTTTACATGCTACTTTTCCACACTACTTTACTTACTCAAGCTTTTCACATTATTTTTTCATGTTGCTTTACTTACTAGGGTTTTTCACACTAATTTTCAATGCTGATTTACTTACTCACACTTTCCATGTTATTTTACTTACTCAGGATTTTCACAATGCTTTACTTACTCAAGCTTTCCATGCTACTTTACTCACTTGACTTACTATGCTTTTTTTCCACACTGCTTTATTTACTCAGGCTTTCCATACTATTTTACTTACTCATACTTTCCATATAGTATTATTTAATCAAGCTTTCCATACTACTTTTCTAGGTTATTTTAGTTACTCAAGATTTCCATGTTGGTTTTCCATGTTACTTTACTTAATTGAGATTTACATGTTGCTTTACTTACTCAAGCTTTCTACGTTGTTTTACTTACTAGAATTTTCCATGCTACTTTTTCATGTTGCTTTACTTACTCAAGGTTTCCATGCTGCTTTATTTAATCAAGATTTACATGTTGCTTTACTTTTCCAGGCTTTTTCACACTATTTTTCTATGCTACTTTTCTACACTACTTTACTTACTTAGACTTTTCATGATACTTTTCCATGTTACTTTACTTACTCAAGTTTTTCACACTAATTTAGTTACTGTAGCTTTCCACGTTGCTTTACTTACTCGATCTTTCCATGCGTCTTTTCCATGCTACTTTACTTACTCAGGGTTTCCATATTGCTTTACCTACTCAGGCTTTTCATGTTGCTTTTCCATGCTACTTTACATACTCAGGCTTTCCATGTTACTTTACTTGAGTTTTCCATGGTGTTTTACTTACTTGAGGTTTCCACTCTGCTTTACTTATTTGGGCTTTTCACATTGCTTTTCCATACTGCTTTACTTATTCCAGCTTTCCACACTAGTTTTCTATGTTTCTTTACTTACTCAAGCTTTTTATGCTACTTTACTTACTCAGGATTTCCACACTACTTTACTTACTCAAGTTTTCCATGTTGCTTTACATACTTAGGCTTTTCATGATGCTTTTCCATGTTACTTTACTTAATCAAGATTTCTACGTTCTTTTTCTACACTATTTTACTTACTAGAGATTTTCATTCTACTTTTTGATGTTGCTGTAATTACTCTAGCTTTCCACATTGCTTTTCCATGCTACTTTACTTACTCAAGCTTTCTAAGCTACTTTTTCTCATTGCTTTACTTAATTTAGTTTTCCACATTGCTTTACCTACTCGGGCTTTCCACACTATTTTACTTACTCATGCTTTTCATGCTTCTTTACTTACTAGGGCTTTCCATGCTACTTTTCATGCTCTTTTACTTACTTGAACTTTCCACACTACTTTACTTACTTAGGCTTTCCACTCTACTTTTCAACATTGTTTTACTTAATCATACTTTATACACTACTTTATTTACTAGAGATTTCTACGTTGTTTTACTTATTTGAGCTTTCCACACCAATTTTTTATGCTGATTTACTGACTCAGACTTTTCACACTGCTTTACTTAATCAAGCTTTTCATACTATTTTACTTACTCAAGCTTTTAACACTACTTTTCTATGTAATTTTATTTACCCAATATTTTCATGCTACTTTACGTACTCGAGCTTTCCACACTACTTGATATTTTGACTCTATTCTTTTATTTTAATTTACTTGTACTTTACACACTGATATATTTACTCCAGCTTTCCACATTGCTTTACTTACCTAAGCTTTCCATGCTACTTTTCGATGCTTCTTTACTTACTCAAGCTTTCTATGTTGCTTTACTTACTCAAGATTTTCTCACTAATTTACTTAATCAAGTTTTCCATGCTACTTTTTTCATGTTGCTTTAATTACATGAGCTTTATAGGCTGCTTTTCCATACTACTTTACTTACTCAAACTTTTTACATTTATTTACTTATTCTAGATTGTCACACTACTTTTACATGCTACTTTACTTACTCATGTTTTCTATACTGCTTTACTTATTCAAGCCTTCCACATTACTTAACCTATTCAATATTTTAATGCTACTTTTCTTACTTGAGCTTTCCATGTTGCTTTACTTACTCAGGCTTTTCACACTACTTTACTTACTCAAGCTTTTCATTCTACCTTACCTAATTGGGCTTTCCACACTATTTTTGCATGATATTTTACTTACTTGACCTTTTCACATTACTTTTTCACAGTACTTTACTTGTTCAATCTTTACATGTTGCTTTACTTACTGAGGCTTTCTATGCTGCTTTACTTACTTGAGCTTTCCACGTTGCTACACTTACTCAGGATTTTCATGCTACATTACTTACTTGAGCAATCCACGTTACTTTACTTGGGATTTTCATGCTGCCTTACTTACTCATGATTTCCATTCTACTTTACTTACTTTGGCTTTTCATGCTACTTTATTTACTCATGATTTCCATGCTACTTTACTTACTCAGATTTTCCATATTACTTCACTTACTCAGGGTTTCCACTTTGTTTTTACACATTACTTTACTTGAGTTTTCTATGCTACTTTACTTACTCAAACTTTTCATGCTACTTTACTTACTCAAACTTTTCACTCTACTTTACTTACTTTAGATTTTCACACTACTTTTCTATGTTGCTTCACTTACTTGAGATTTTCATCCTAATTTACTTACTCATGCCTTTAATATTTCTTTTCCATGCTTCTTTACTTTCTCATACTTTCTATGTTGTTTTATATACTTGAGCTTTCCATGTTACTTTATTTTACTGCTTTTCCACACTACTTTACTTACTCAAGATTTTTATGTTGCTTTACTTACATGATCCTTCTACGCTACTTTACTTACTCAGGGTTACCACATTACTTTTCTACACTACTTTACTTACTTAAGCTTTACACACTATTTTACTACCTCAAGCATTCCACACTACTTTTCCATGTTGCTTTGCTTACTCGAGTTTTCTTTGTTTCTTTACTTACTCAAGCTTTCTACGCTACTTTTTCATGTTGCTTTACTTACTTGAGATTTTCATGTTAGTTTTCCATGTTGCTTTACTTGGTTAAACTTTCCACATTGCATTAATTTCTTGAGCTTTCTATGTTACTTTACTTTTTCAGGATTTTCATACTATTTTTCTATACTAATTTACTTACTCGAGCTTTCTACACTGCTTTTCTATATTTCTTTTCTTACTCGAGGTTTCCACGCTTCTTTTCGACTCTACTTTTCCATGCTACTTTATTTACTTAGACTTTCTATGATGTTTTATTTACTCAAGATTTTAACACTACTTTTCCATGCCATTTTACTTATTTAGGATTTCTATGCTACTTTTCTATATTGCTTTACTTACTCAGGTTTTTTACACTGCTTTACTTACTCAAGCTTTCCACATTGCTTTACTTACTCAATCTTTTTATGTTGCTTTTCCATGCTACTTTACTTACTCAAGATTTTCATGCTATTTTACTTACTCAATCTTTGCACGCTGCTTTACTTAATCAAACTTTCCATGTTGTTTTTTCATGATACCTTATTTACTCAATCTTTCCTCACTATGTTTCTATATTGCTTTACTTACTCGAGCATTCCATGTTGCTTTACTTATTCAAGCTTTCCACAATACATTTTTATGTTACTTCATTTACTCAATATTTTCAAACCACTTTACTTAATCAAGTTTTCTATACTACTTTACTTACTCAAGATTTCTATACTACTTTACATACTCAGGCTTTACACACTGCTTAAATTACTCATGCTTACTATACTACTTTTCTACGCTTCTTTACTTCACTATTTTTTCACACTATTTTTCCATGCTAATTTAATTACTTGATATTTCTAGGCTACTTTTCCACCTTGATTTACTTACTCGATCTTTTCACACTACTTTACTTACTCAGAATTTCCATGCTACTTTTCCATGTTGATTTACTTAGTTTTTTAATGATAATTTTTCATATTACTTTACTTACTCAAGCTTTCCATGTTATTTTTCCATGATGCTTTACTTACTCAAGCTTTCTACACTACTTTACTTACTCATGATTTCCATGTTACATTTCCATATTGATTTACTTACTTGAGCTTTCTACGCTACTTTTCCATGTTACTTTTCTATGTTGTTGTACTTGGGATTTTCACACTGATTTACTTATATGGGCTTTCCAAATTACTTTTTTATGCTACTTTACTTACTCAAGCTTTCTATGCTACTTTACTTACTCGCGCTTTCTTTATTGCATTACTTATTCGAGCTTTCCATGTTGCTTTACTTACTCAGGCTTTCCATGCTTCTTTTCCACATTGATTTACTTACTTGAGATTTTCATGCTACTTTTTTATGTTGCTTTACTTACTCAGGATTTCCACACATTTTTACTTACTCATGATTTTGACACTACTTTTCCATGTTACTTTACATAATCAGGGTTTCCACACTATTTTACATACTTGGGTATTCCACATTGCTCTTCTACATTACTTTACTTACTTTAGCTTTACATGCTATTTTACTTACTAAGGATTTCCATGTTAATTTTTCACATTGATTATCTTACTCAGGCTTTCCATGCTACTTTAGTTACTCGAGATTTTGATGCTACTTTTTCATATTGATTTACTTACTTAGACTTTCCATCTTGCTTTACTTACTTGGGATTTTCAAACAATGTTTCCATGTTGATTTACTTACTAAGGCTTTCCATGTTGCTTTACAAACTCAAGATTTCCATGTTGCTTTACATACTCGAGTTTTCCATGTTGCTTTTCCATGCTATCCTACTTACTCATTTTTTCTATGCTATGTTTTCACACTGCTTTACTTACTCAGGGTTTCCACATTGTTTTTCCATGCTACTTTACTTACTCAAGATTTATATGTTTCTTTACTTACGTGAGATTTTCAAATTATGTTACTTGAGCTTTCCATGCTACTTTTCCATGTTGATTTACTTACTCGATCATTCCATGCTACTTTTCTTACTCTAGCTTTTCACGCTGCTTTATTTACTCAAGCTTTTCATGCTAATTTTTCAAGTTGTTTTACTCATTCAAACTTTTTACACTTTTCAATGCTGCTTTACTTACTCAATCTTTCCATGTTGTTTTACTTACTCATGCTTTCCATGTTGCTTTACTTACTCAGACTTTCCATGCTACTTTTTAGCATTTGCGTTACTTATTCAAGTTTTACATGCTGCTTTTATACACTACTTTACTTACTCAAGCTTTCCACATTACTTTACTTATTTAGGCTTTTCATGTTACTTTTTCATGCTACTCTACTTACTCAGGTTTTCTATATTGATTTACTTAGGATTTCTACGTTACTTAACTTACTCAAGATTTCCATGATGCTTTACTTAATCGAGCTTTTTATGCTATTTTTTTTACTTAAGCTTTTCACACTACTTTACTAAGACTTTTCATGTTGCTTTTCCATGTTACTTTACCTACTCATGTTTTTTAGACTACTTTTCCACACTATTTTACTTACTCAAGTTTTCCACACTACTTTAATTGCTTGACCTTTACACACTTCTTTACTTGAGATTTCTATACTGCTTTACTTATTCAAAAATTTTATGCTACTTTACTTACTCAAGCTTTCCAAGCTACTTTACTTATTTGAAATTTCCACACTACTTTAATTACTTGGGTTTTCCATGTTGCTTTACTTACTCTATATTTCCATGCTACTTTACTTACTTAGGCTTTATATGTTAATTTTTTAAACTACTTTGCTTACTCAAGCTTTCCATACTACTTTTTTATGATACTTTTCTTACTTGAGTTTTTCACACTATTTTTTCACATTGCTTTACTTACTCGAGCTTTAAATGCTACTTTACTTACTCAAGCTTTCTACACTGCTTTCCCATGCTACTTTACTTACTCGAGCTTTTCATGTTGCTTAACTTAATCGAGCTTTTCACATTGATTTTTCATGCTATTTTATTTAATCAAGATTTTCACACTACTTTACTTACTCATGCTTCTCATGCTACTTTACTTACACAAGCTTTCCATGCTACTTTACTTAATCATGCTTTTGACACTACTTTACTTATTCAAACTTTCCATGCCACTTTACTTACTCAATCTTTCCATACTACTTTAATTACTTGAGCTTTCCATAATATTTTTCCATGCTCAGGCTTTCCATACTACTTTTTCCCATTACTTACATACTCAAGCCTTCCATGCTGATTTATTTACTCAGGATTTCACACTACTTTTCCATGCTGCTTTACTTACTCAGACTTTCCACACTTCTTTACTTCCTTTAGCTTTACACATTGGTTTTCCATGTTGGTCTACTTACTAAGGCTTCTCACATTGCTTTAATTACTTGAGCTTTCCATGCTACTTTAATAATTTGAGATTTTCACACTGATTTTCTTCATTGTTTTATTTAAAATTTTCATGCTTCTTTTGCACACTACTTTATTTACTCAAGCTTTCCATACTCATTTTCCATGCTTCTTTAATTACTCTAGATTTTCACTTTGGTTTTCCAAGTTTCTTTACTTACTAAGGCTCTCCATGTTGCTTTACTTACTCGAGCTTTCTACAATGCTTTTCCACATTGCTTTACTTACTTGAGCTTTCTATGCTTATTTTTTATGCTATTTTACTTAGTCGAGATTTCCATACTACTTTTCTATGCTACTTTACTTACTCAGACTTTTCATGTTATTTTACTTACTCAAGCTTTCCATGCTACTTTTCTATGCTCAAGTTTTCCACACCACTTTACTTACTTAGGCTTTCCATGCTACTTTATTTTTTTGGGCTTTTCATGCTGCTTTACTTACTCAAGATTTCTATGCTACTTTACTTACTCAAGATTTTTACACCTATTTACTTACTCTGACATTCCACATTGCTTCACTTACTCAAGATTTTCATATTGTTTTTTATGTTACTTTACATGCTTGAGTTTTTTCTGATATTTTTCCATTTTTATTTACTTAATCAAGCTTTTCATGCTAATTTATTTACTCGAGCTTTTCACACTGCTTTACTTACTCAAGCTTTCCATGCTGCTTTACTTACTCAAGCTTTCCACACTGCTTTACTTACTTAGTCTTTCCATATTGTTTTTCTTATTTAGGTTTTTCATGATGCTTTCTTTACTAAGGCTTTCCATACTAGTTTTCTATGTTGCTTCACTTAGACATTTCACACTACTTTTCTATGTTGCTTTACTTACTCAAGATTTCCATCTAACTTTACTTACTTGTGCTTTCAATGTTTGTTTTCCATGTTTCTTTATTTTTTCATACTTTTTATGCCATTTTACTTACTCCAGCCTTCCATGCTGCTTTAATTACTTAGGCTTTCAATACTGCTTTACTTAATTTTTTCATGTTGCTTTACTTACTCAAGCTTTCTACACTACTTTTTCATGTTACTTTACTTACTCAGGATTACCACATTATTTTTCTATATTATTTTACTTACTCAGGCTTTCCACACTGCTTTAGAAATTTATGTTTTCCATGCTATTTTTCCATGTTGCTTTACTTTCGAAGCCTTTCCATACTACTTTATTTAATCAAGCTTTCCATACAAATTTTCCATGTTTTACTTACTCAAACTTTCTACACTACTCTTCTATGTTGCTTTATTTACTTAGGATTTCCACTCTACTTTTCCATGATACTTTACTTACTCAGGCTTTCTATGCTACTTTATTTACTCAAGATTTTCACACTACTTTTCCATGCCATTTTAATTATTTTAGATTTCTATGTTAGTTTTCCATGTTGTTTTATTTACTTAGACTTTTTTCGCTGCTTTACTTACTCATGATTTCCATGCTACTTTACTTACTCAAGCTTTTCACACTACTTTTTCATGTTACTTTATTTACTTAAGCTTTCCATGCTACTTTACATACTTGAGCTTTTCATGCTGCTTTAGATAATTTACTTACTCAAACTTTTCTCGTACATTTCCACACTACTTTACTTACTCAAGCATTCCATACTGCTTTAATTACTCATGCTTTTCACGTTACTTTTTCACACTACTTCATTTACACAAGATTTCAAAACTACTTTATTTAATTAGGATTTCCATGCTACTTTACTTACTCAAGCTTTCCATACTACTTAATTGGGATTTCCACATTGCTTTAATTACTTGAGCTTTTCATACTACTTTTCCATGCTACTTTACTTACTTTGGCTTTTCACACTGCTTTACTTATTCAATATTTCTATGATTATTTTTCATGTTGCTTTACTTAGTCTTTTTACATTGATTTTTCATGCTACTTTACATAGTCAAGCTTTCCATGCTACTTTACTTACTCAGACTTTTCATACTACTTTACTTACTTGGGCTTTCCACATTACTTTTCCATGTTACTTTCCTTACTCGAGATTTCTATACTACTTTACTTGGGCTTTCCACGCTGTTTTACTTGCTCAGGGTTTCCATGTTGCTTGAATTACTCAAGCTTTCCATGCTACTTTTCTACATTGCTTTAGTTACTCAAGGTTTTCATGCTACTTTTCTATACTGCTTTACTTACTCAGGCTTTCCATGCTACTTTACTTACTCATGCTTTCCACACTACTTTTCCATGCTACTTTAATTACTCAAGTTTTCCATACTATTTTAGTTACTTGAGTATTCCATGTTGTTCTTCTACATTTATTTACTTACCCAAGATTTTCATGCTTCTTTACTTTATCAAAATTTCAATGCTACTTTACTTATCAGGATTTGCATGATGCTTTTCAATGTTGCTTTATTTACACAGACTTTTAGCATTGCTTTACTTACTTGTGCTTTCCATATTGCTTTACTTACTCATGTTTTCCATGCTAATTTTCCAAATTACTTAATTTACTCAAGATTTTCATGCTATTTTTTCTTTTTTCTTTACTTACTTAGGATTTACACACTACTTTTTCATACTTCTTCACTTACTCATGCTTTACACACTACTTTTCCATGTTGCTTTTTTTACTCAGGCTTTCCATGCTTCTTTTCCACATTGTGTTACTTACTCAAATATTCCACGTTGCTCTTATACATTGCTTTACTTACTCAAGCTTTCCATGCTACTTTAATTACTTAGAATTTCCATTTTAATTTTTTATGTTGCTTTATTTACTTGAGCTTTCCATGCTACTTTACTTACTCAAGCTTTTGATGCTACTTTTCCACATTGCTTTACTTACTCGAGCTTTCCATCTTGCTCTACTTACTCAAGCTTTTATCCCTAATTTTTTACACTACTTCATTTAATCAAGATTTTCATCATGCTTTGCTTACTCGAGATTTCCACACTATTTTTCCTTGCTAATTTACTTATTAAGGCTTTCTATGTTGCTTTACTAACTCAATATTTCCATGCTAATTCTCCATGTTGCTTTACTTATTCAAGCTTTCCACATTAATTTTCCATGCTAATTTAGTTTCTCAAGATTTCCACGTCATGTTTCTATGCTGCTTTACTTACTCAAGATTTCTACACTACTTTTCTATGCTACTTTACTTACTCAAGATTTTCACATTGCTTTAATTACATGAGCTTTTCATGCTGCTTTACTTAAGATTTCCATGCTGCTTTACTTATTCAAGCTTTTCAAGCTTCTTTACTTACTCTATCTTTCCACGCTGCTTTACTTACATAGGATTTCCATGCTAATTTTCCAAGTTGCTTTACTTATTCAGGATTTTTACACTATTTTTATATGTTGTTTTAATTACTCAAGATTTCTACATTATTTTAATTACCTAGGGTTTTCATGTTACTTTTCCAAACTGATTTACTTATTTAAGATTTCCATGTTGCTATACTTACTCAATTTTTCCATGCCACTTTACTTACTCAAGCTTTTCACACTGATGTTTCATGCTACTTTACTTAGTCTTTTCATTCTACTTTACATACTTGGGCTTTGCACACTATTTTTCCAAGTTGCTTTACTTAATCAAGCTTTCCATGTTGCTATACTTACTCATGTTTTCCATGTTACTTTACTTACTTAGGATTTCCATTCTACTACACTTGGGATTTTCACATTGATTTTTCATCTACTTTACTTACTCGAGCTTTCCACGCTACTTTACTTACTCAAATTTTCTATGCTTCTTTGCTTACTCAAGATTTTCACATTGCTTTACTTACTCAAGCTTTCTACACTCCTTTTCACATTACTTTACTTACATGAGCTTTCCAGGTTGCTTTACTTACTAGAGCTTTCCACTTTATTTGTCTACACTACTTTATTTACTCAAGTTTTTCATCTTACTTTTCCATACTACTTTAGTTACTCAAGCTTTTCATGTTGCTTTACTAACTCAAGCTTTATACGCTACTTTTTAATATTGATTTACTTACTTATGCTTTCTACACTAATTTTTCATGCTACTTTACTTACTCAAGATTACTATGCTATTTTACTTACTTGAGTTTTCCATGTTGCTTTTCCATATTGCTTTACTTATTCGACCTTTCCATGCTACTTTGCTTACTCAGGCTTTCCATGTTGCCTTACTTATTCAATGTTTCCATGCTACTTTTACATAGTACGTTACTTATTCAATCTTTTCACACTACTTTATTTATTCAATATTTCTACACCACTTTACTTACTTAAGGCTTTCCACATTACTTTTACATATTACTTTACTTACTCAAGCTTTCTACATTACTTTTCTATGCTACTTTACTTATTCAAGATTTCCACAATGTTTTACTTATTTGGGCTTTTCATGCTACTTTACTTATGCTTTCCATGCTACTTTACTTACTCAACCTTTTCATGCTACTTTACTTACTTGAGCTTACATTGTTGCTTCACTTACTCAAGCTTAACACACTACTTTACTTACTCAATTTTTCCATGCTACTTTACTTATTCAAGCTTTTCATGTTGCTTTACTTACTTGAGCTTTCCATGCTATTTTTCAATGTTGTGTTACTTAAGTTTTACATGCTGCTTTTCTACACTACTTTACTTAATCAAGCTTTCCATATTACGTTAATTATTCAAGATTTTCACACTATTTTTTCATGCTACTTTACTTACTAAAATTTTCTATATTTCTTTACTTAAAATTTTTACGTTACTTAACTTACTCAAGCTTTCCACGCCGCTTTTCTTACTCAAGCTTTCCATACTGCTTCTTTAAAATTAAACTTATCACACTACTTTACTTAGACTTTTCAAGTTGCTTTTCCATGCTACTTTACCTACTCATATTTTTAGACTACTTTTATACATTATTTTACTTACTCAGGGTTTTCACACTACTTTACTTGGTCGACATTTACACATTGCTTTAATTACTCAAGCTTTCTATGTTATTTTACTTACTCAAAATTTCTATGCTCTTTCCATGCTACTTTACTTAATTGAGCTTTCCATGCTACTTTACTTACTCTATATTTCCATGCTATTTTACTTAGGGTTTTCACATTGATTTTTCAAGCTACTTTACTTAGTCAAGCTTTCCACGCTACTTTTCTATGCTATTTTTCTTGCTTGATCTTTTCACACTATTTTTTCACATTGTTTTACTTACTCGAGCTTTAAATGCTACTTTACTTACTAAGAATTTCCACACTGCTTTTCCATGCTACTTTACTTACACAAGATTTCCACACTACTTTACTTACTCATGCTTTCCATGCTACTTTACTTACTCAAGCTTTTCATGCTACTTCACTTACTTGAGCTTTTCACAATATTTTTCCATCCTAATTTACTTACTCAAGATTTCCATACTACTTTTCCACATTGCTTACTTACTTGAGCCTTTCATGTTGATTTACTTACTCAAGCTTTCCACACTACTTTTCCATGTTGCTTTACTTGCTTAATATTTTCATACTTCTTTACTTACTTTAGCTTTACACATTAGTTTTCGATGTTGCTCTACTTACTAAGGATTTTTACATTGCTTTACTTACTTGAGCTTTCCATACTACTTTACTAATTTGAGCTTTCCACACTGATTTTTCTCATTGCTTTACTTACACAAGATTTTCATGCTTCTTTACCACACCACTATATTTAATCAAGCTTTCCACACTACTTTTCCACGCTACTTTAATTACTCTAGATTTTCACTTTGGTTTTTCAAGTTACTTTATTTACTAAGGCTTTTCATGTTGCTTTACTTACTCAAGCTTTCTAAACTAATTTCCCACATTACTTTACTTACTTGAGCTTTCCATGCTTATTTTTATGATATTTTACTTACTCGAGATTTTCATGCTACTTTACTTATTCAATATTTCCATGCTATTTTACTTACTCAAGCTTTCCATGCTAATTTTATATGCTCCTGTTTTCCACAGCACTTTATTTATTCAGGATTTCCATGTTGCTTTATATACTTGGGATTTCCATGCTGATTTTTCATGCTACTTTACTTACTCAAGCTTTCCACGCTACTTTACTTAGTCAAGATTTTCAAACTTATTTACTTACTTAGGCATTCCACACTGCTTCACTTACTCAGAATTTTCATCTTATTTTTTTATGTTGTTTTACCTACTCGAGATTTTCATATTATTTTTCCATTTTGATATACTTACTCAAGCTTTCCATGCTACTTTATTTACTCAAGATTTTCATGCTACTTTACTTAATTGACCTTTCCACGCTTCTTTAATCACTCGAGATTTCCACACTTCTTTACTTACTCAGGCTTGCCACATTGTTTTTTACATTGCTTTACTAATTCAGGTTTTCCACGCTACTTTACTTACTAAGGCTTTCCATGCTAGTTTTCTATGTTACTTTACTTACTCAGACATTTCACACTACTTTTTTACATTGCTTTACTTACACAAGATGTGCATCTTACTTTACTTACTTGTGCTTTCAATGTTAGTTTACCATATTTCTTTATTTTTTAATGCTTTCTACACTATTTTACTTACTAAAGATTTGCATGTTGCTTTAATTACTTAGGCTTTCGACAATGCTTTACTTACTCAAGATTTTCATGTTGCTTTAGTTACTCAACCTTTCTACACTACTTTTTCATGTTGCTTTACCTACTCAGGCTTACCACATTGTTTTTCTATGTTATTTTACTTCCTAGAGTTTTCCACACTACTTTACCAATTCATGTTTTCCATGCTGCTTTTCCATGTTGCTTTACTTATTTGATCTTTCCACATTGATTTACTTACTCAAGCTTTTCATGCTATTTTTTCATGTTTCTTTACTTAGTCAAGATTTTTATGCTAGTTTTCCACATTGCTTTACTTAGTTGAACTTTCCATATTGCTTTACTTTCGAAGGCTTTCCATGCTACTTTATTTAATAAAGCTTTCCATACTACTTTTCCATGTTGCTTTACTTACTTTGGATTTATACACTACTTTTTTATGTTACTTTATTTACTCAGGCTTTCCACTCTACTTTTCCATGATAATTTACTTACTCAGGCTTTTTATGCTACTTTATTTACTCAAGATTTTTACACTACTTTTCCTTGCTATTTTACTTATTTTGGATTTCTACATTACTTTTCTATTTTTCTTTATTTACTTAGAATTTTTATGTGGCTTTACTTAATCAGGCTTTCTATGTTGCTTTACTTACTCAAGCTTTTCACACTACTTTTTCATGCTACTTTACTTGAGATTTCCATGCTACTTTACATACTTGAGCTTTTCACACTATTTTAGTTAATCAAGATTTTCACGTTGCTTTTCCATGATAATTTACTTACTAGAGCTGTCCTTGTCATGTTTCCACACTACTTTACTTTCTCAAGCATTCCATACTACTTTACTTAGGGATTTTCATGATGTTTCACTTACTCAAGATTTCTAAACTACTTTACTAAATCAGGATTTCCATGCTACTTTACTTACTCGAGATTTCCATACTACTTTACTTAATAAGACTTTCCACACTAATTTAATTACTTGAGCTTTTCATACTACTTTTCCATGCTGCTTTACTTACTTTAGCTTTCCACACTACTTTTCCATAATACTTTACTTGGGATTTATAGACTACTTTTCCACCTTAATTTATTTACTTGAGCTTTCCACACTGCTTTACTTACTCAAAATTTCTATGCTACTTTTTCATGTTGATTTACTTAGTCTTTTTACTTTAATTTTTCATGCTATTTTACATACTCAAGCTTTCAAGGCTATTTTTCCATGCTACTTTACATACACAAGATTTCCATGTTGCTTTATTTACTAAAGATTATCATGCTATATTTTTATGTTCCTTTACTTAATCGATCTCTTGACACTGCTTTTCTATGTTGCTTTACTTAATCAGGCTTTCCACACTACTTTTCTATGGTATTTTACTTTTAAGGATTTCCACACTACTTTAATTACTCAAACTTTTCATACTACTTTACTTATTTGGGATTTTCACATTAATTTTCCATGTTACTTTACTTACTCAAGATTTCTATACTGCTTTACTTATTTAGGCTTCCCACATTGCTTTACTTACTCAGGCTTTCCATGCTACTTTACTTACTCAATTTTCCATGCTACTTTTCCACATTGCTTTACTTACTCAAAAATTTTATGCTACTTTTCTATGTTGCTTTACTTACTCTAGCTTTCCATGCCACTTTACTTTCTCATGCTTTTCACACTACTTTTCCATGCTACTTTAATTACTCAAGCTTTTCACACTATTTTAGTTACCTGAGTATTCCATGTTGTTCTTCTACATTACTTTACTTACTTGAGCTTTCAATGCTTCTTTACTTTATCAAAATTTCCATGCTACTTTATTTACTTAAGATTTTCATGATATTTTTCAATGTTGCTTTACTTACACAAACTTTTCACACTGCTTTACTTACTTGAGATTTCCATGTTACTTTACTTACTTAGGGTTTCGACACTACTTTTCTACATTACTTTACTTACTCAAAATTTTTATGCTACTTTTCCTTGTTGCTTTACTTACTCAAGCATTTCACACTACTTTTTTATACTTCTTCACTTACTCATGCTTTACACACTACTTTTCCATACTGCTTTACTTATTTAGGATTTCCATGCTTCTTTTCTACATTATTTTACTTACTCAAGTATTCCATGTTGCTCTTATACATTGCTTTACTTACTTGAGATTTCCACTGTACTTTACTTATTCAAACTTTCTATGTTGTTTTTCTATATTCCTTTACTTACTCGAGTTTTTCATGCTACTTTACTTACTCAGGCTTATGATGCTACTTTTCTACATTACTTTACTTACTCAAACTTTCCATCTTGCTTTACTTACTCAAGCTTTTGTCACTACTTTTCTACACTACTTTACTTAGAATTTTCGTCATGCTTTACTTACTTGAAATTACCATACTATTTTTCCTCATTGCTTTACTTATTAAGGCTTTCTACAGTGCTTTACTAACTCAATATTTCTATGCTACTTTTTCATTTTATTTTACTTATTCATTGTTTCCACATTACTTTACCTACTCAAGCTGTCCATGTTGCTTTACTTACTAGAGATTTCCACATTGACTTTCTACACTACTTTACTTACTCAGGGTTTCCATGTTGCTTTTTCACCATGCTTTAGTTACTCGAGCTTTTCATGCTTCTTTACTAACTCAAGCTTTCTACGCCACATTTCAATATTGTTTTACTTACTCAAGCTTTCTATGCTACTTTGCTTACTCTTGCTTTCTATGCTACTTTACTTACTTGAGCTTTTCATGTTGTTTTTCCATATTACTTTACTTATTCAACCTTTCCATGCTACTTACTTGGACTTTCTATGTTGCTTTACTTATTTAGGGTTTCCACACTACTTTACTTAGACTTTCTATGCTGCTTTACTTATTTAGAGTTTCCACGCTAATTTTCCATACTACATTACTTACTCAACCTTTTCACACTACTTTATTTACTCAAGATTTCTACACTACTTTACTTACTCGAGGCTTTCCACATTACTTTTATATATTACTTCACTTACTCAAGCTTTCTACACTATTTTTTCATGCTACTTTACTTATTAGGGCTTTTCACAATGCCTTACTTATTTGAGCTTTTCATGCTACTTTTCCATGCTGCTTTACTTACTTAGGCTTTCCACGCTACTTTACTTACTCAAGATTTCTATGATACTTTACTTACTTGAGCTTACAACATTGCTTCAATTACTCAAGCTTAACAGACTGCTTTACTTACTCAAGTTTTCCATGTTGATTTACTTAGTCTTTCTACATTATTTTACTTACTCAGGCTTTCCATGCTACTTTTTAACATTGCATTACTTACTCAAGTTCTACACGCTGATTTTCTACACTACATTACTTACTCAAGCTTTCCACATTACTTTACTTATTCAAGTTTTTTACGCTACTTTTTCATGATACTTTACTTACTCATGTTTTCCATATTGCTTTACTTAAGATTTCTATGTTACTTAACTTACTCGAGTTTTCCATGTTGCTTTACTTACTCAAGCTTTTCATGCTGATTTTTAATTAAGCTTTTCACACTACTTTACTTAGACTTTTCATGTGCTTTTCCATACTAATTTACCTACTCATATTTTTTAGACTACTTTCCCACACTATTTTACATACTAATGCTTTCCACACTACTTTACTTTCTCAACCTTTACACGCCACTTTACTTACTCGAGATTTCTATGTTGCTTTACTTACTCAAAATTTCTATGCTACTTTACTTACTCAAGCTTTCCATACTACTTTACTTACATGAGCTTTCCATGCCTTACTTGGGCTTTTCATGTTGCTTTACTTACTCTATATTTACATGCTACTTTACTTACTTAGGCTTTCCATGTTGATTTTTCAAGCTACTTTACTTACTCGAGCTTTCTATGTTGTTTTTCTATGCTAATTTTCTTACTTGAGATTTTCACACTATATTTATACATTGCTTTGCTTACTCAAGCTTTAAATGATACTTTACTTACTCAGACTTTCCACACTACTTTTTCATGCTGCTTTACTTACTCGAGCTTTCCATGTTGCTTTACTTAATCGAGCTTTTCACATTATTTTTCATGCTACTTTACTTACTCAGGCTTTCCACTCTACTTTACTTACTCATGATTTCCATACTACTTTATTTACTCAAGCTTTCCATGCTACTTTACTGATTTGAGCTTTCCATAATATTTTTCCATGCTACTTTACCTACTCAGAATTTCTATACTAATTTTTCACATTGCTTACTTACTCGAGCCTTCCATGTTGATTTACTTATTCAGGCTTTCCACACTACTTTTCCATGCTGCTTTACTTACTCAAGATTTCCACACTTCTTTACTTATTCTAGCTTACACATTGGTTTTCTATTTTCCATGTTGCTCTTCTTACTAAAGCTTTTCACATTGCTTTACTTACTCAAGCTTTCCATATTACTTTACTAATTTGAGATTTTCACACTAATTTTTCTCATTGCTTTACTTACTTAGGATTTTCATTATTCTTTTCCACACTAGTTTATTTACTCATGTTTTTCACACTACTTTTCCATGCTGCTTTAATTACTCTAGATTTTCACTTTGGTTTTCCAAGTTACTTTACTTACTAAGGCTTTTCACGTTGCTTTACTTGATCTTTTCACACTGCTTTTCCACATTGCTTTAGTTACTTGAGCTTTCCATGCTTATTTTTTATGCTATTTTACTTACTCAAGATTTCCATACTACATTACTTACTTGAGCTTTCCATACTATTTTACATACTCAAGCTTTCCATGCTACTTTTCTATGCTCAAGTTTTCCACACTGCTTTACTTACTCAGGCTTTCCACGTTGCTTTATTTATTTGAGATATCTATACTACTTTACTTTCTCAAGATTTCCAAACTACTTTACTTTCTCAAGATTTTCACACCTATTTACTTACTGAAGCATTCCACACTGCTTCACTTACTTAGGGTTGTCATATTACTTTTTCATGTTGCTTTATCTACTCAAGCTTTTCATATTATTTTTCCATTTTTCTTTACTTACTCAATCTTTCCATGCTACTTTATTTACTCGATATTTTTACGCTAGTTTACTTACTCAAGTTTTCCATGTTGCTTTACTTACTCATGCTTCCACACTATTGTAATTACTCAAGATTTCCACATTATTTTTTTACATTGCTTTACTTATTCAGGTTTTCTACTCTGTTTTACTTACTAAGGCTTTCCGTGCTAGTTTTTTATGTTGCTTTACTTACTCAGACATTTCAAACTACTTTGCTTACTTTGGCTTTTCATACTACTTTTTTATGTTGATTTACTTAGTCAAAATTTTTATCTTACTTTACTTACTCATGCTTTCAATGTTGGTTTTCCATGTTTCTTTATTTTTTCATGCTTTATATGCTATTTTACTTACTCAAGCTTTCCATGTTACTTTAATTACTTGGGCTTTTGATACTACTATACTTACTCAAGATTTTCATATTGTTTTACTTACTCAAGCTTTCTACACTACTTTTTTATGTTATTTTACTTAGGCTTACCACATTGCTTTTCTATGTTTTTTTACTTACTCGGGCTTTCCACACTGTTTTACCAATTCATAGTTTCCATGCTACTTTTCCATGTTATTTTATTTACTTGATCTTTCCATGTTGCTTTACTTACTCAAGCTTTTCATGTTATTTTGAAAATAACACAATACTAACTATCCTCTCTTTCATTTTGTTTTCATTTTGAAACTAACATAATACTAACCATCCTCTCTTGTGTCAAATTCCTAGATCATAAGGCTTTCCACACTACTTAGTTACTCGAGCTTTCCATGTTGTTTTACTTACTTAGGCTTTCCATGTTGTTTTTCTATGTTGCTTTACTTATTTGGTATTTCCACAAATTTACTTACTCAAACTTTCCACATTGCTTTTTCTCTTTACTTTACTTAATCAATATTTTCACGCTCATTTCCACGTTATTTTACTTACTCAAAATTTCTATGCTACTTTATTTACATGGGATTTCTATGAAGCTTTTTAATGTTGCTTTACTTACTCAAGATTTCCATGCTGTTTTACTTAATCAGGATTTATATGCTACTTTTCCACACTACTTTACTTACTCTAGCTTTCTATGCTTCTTTACTTACTCATGCTTTTCACCTTACTTTTCCACACTACTTTACTTACTCAAGATTTTCACATTGCTTTACTTACTTGAGCTTTCTATGTTTATTTTCCACACTACTTTACTTAATTGAGCATTCTACATTGCTTTACTTACACGGCATTTCCATGCTGCTTTACTTACTCAAGCTTTCCATGCTACTTTTCCATGCTTCTTTACTTACTCAGACTTTCCACACTGCTTTACTTACTCAAGATTTTTATGTTGCTTAACTTACTTAGGATTTCCACACTACTTTTTCATGTTGCTTTATTTACTCAAGCTTTCCATGCTATTTTACTTACTCTGGCTTTCCATACTGCTTTACTTATTGAAAGTTTTCAAAATGCTTTTATATGTTGCTTTACTTAGTCAAGATTTCCATACTATTGTACTTACTTAGACTTTCCACACTATTTTTCTACACTACTTTATTTACTTAGGCATTCAAAGCTTATTTACTTACTCAAGCCTTCCTTGTTGCTTTACTTACTCATACTTTCCATGCTACTTTTTCATGTTGCTTTACTTACTCAGACTTTCTAGTTGCTTTTTCATGCTACTTTACTTACTCAGGATTTCTAAAATGATTTTCCAAGCCACTTTACTTACTTGAAATATCCACAATACTTTTCTATGTTGCTTTAATTACTAGGGCTTTCCACTTTACTTTTTCACACTACTTTACTTACTCGATCTTTCCAAGTTACTTTACTTACTCGAGATTTCCACTATGCTTTACGTACTCAAGCTTTCTAAGCTACTTATTCAATTCCACTTTACTTACTCAAACTTTCCACATTGCTTTCTCACATTGCTTTACTTAAGCTTTCCATGTTGCTTTACTTGGGCTTTCCATGCTACTTTATTTACTTAGGATTTACACGTTGCTTTACTTACTTGGGTTTTTAGTTTATGTTTACTTAGTCGAGATTTTTAAGTTGGTTTTTCACACTTCTTTACTTACTCAATGTTTCCATGTTGTTTTACTTACTCATGATTTCCACTTTACTTTATGTAATTGAGTTTTTCATATTATTTTTCCATGTTGCTTTACTTATTCATGATTTCCACATTGATTTTTCATACTAGTTTATTTACTCAGAATTTGTAAGCTACCTTTCCACTCTACTTTACTTACTTAGACTTTACACGTTGCTTTACTTACTCAATCTTTCCATGCTGCTTTACTTACTCAAGCTTTCTATATTATTTTTTTATACTATTTTACTTACTCAAAATTTCCATGCTACTTTACTTACAAAAGCTTTCCACACTACTTTTCCATGATGCTTTACTTATTTGGGTATTCTACGCTACTTTTCCATGCTGCTTTATTTGGGATTTCAACACTACTTTTCCATGTTGGTTTACTTACTCATACTTTCCACATTCCTTTGCTAATTTAATCTTTCCATGCTACTTTACTTACTCAAGCTTTCCACACTACTTTTCCACAATGCTTACTCAAGTTTTTCATGCTACTTTTCCAAGTTACTTTACTTACTGAAGATTTCCACCTTGGTTTACTTACTCAAGCTTTTGATGCTACTTTTCCATGTTACTTTACTTTAGATTTTTAAGCTACTTTACTTAATCTTTCCATGATATTTTTTCATGTTGCTTTACTTACTCATTCTTTCAATGATAATTTTACACGATTCTTTACTTAGTCAAGATTTACATGTTATTTTACTTACTCGTGCTTTCCACGTTGCTTTTCCACACTGCTTTATGTACTTGAGCTTTCTACATTGATTTACTTAGGATTTCTATGATTCTTTTTTACCCTATTTTACTTACTCAAGATTTCCATGCTACTTTACCACTCTGCTTTAATTACTCGAGCTTTCCACACTACTTTTCCATGTTACTTTACTTACTCAAACTTTTCATGATGCTTTACTTACTCAGGCTTTCTATGTTGTTTTAATTAATCAGGTTTTCCACACAGCTTTACTTAGGTTTTTTACACTACTTTACTTACTCAGTATTTTCACACTACTTTACTTACTCAAGCTTTCCATATTGATTTACTTACTTAATCTTTCCATGTCACTTTTCTATGTTGTTTTACTTACTCATACTGTCCATGTTAATTTACTTACTCAAAGTTTTCACACTGCTTATCCATATTGCTTTACTTACTCAAGATTTTCTTACTACTTTTCCATGCTATTTTACTTACACGAGCTTTCCACACTACTTTTCCATAATGCTTGACTTACTCAATCTTTTCACATTGATTTATTTACTTAGGCTTTTCATGTTGCTTTACTTACTAGATATTTTCATACTACTTTACTTACTCAAACTTTTCATTCTATTTTTTCATATTATTTTATTTAATGGGGATTTTTACACTTCTTTTCCATGCTAATTTACTTACTCAGGTTTTACACACTACTTTACTTATTTGGGATTTTCACGTTACTTTACTTATTTAGGTTTTTCATGCAATTTTTTTATGTTGATTTACATACTCGGGCTTTCCACACTACTTTACTTACTTGAGCTTTCACACTACTTTTCCATGATGCTTTAGTTACTGAAGCTTTCCACAATGATTTTTCACACTAATTTACTTACTCATACTTTCCATGTTGATTTATCTATTCAAAATTTCTACATTGCTTTTCCATATTGTTTTACTTATTTGGGCTTTCTATGCTATTTTTCCATACCACTTTACTTACTCAGGCTTTCCATATTATTTTTCTATGTTATTTTACTTTCTTGAGCTTTCCACACTACTCCACATTACTTTACTTACCTGGGCTTTCCATGTTGCTTTACTTACTCAGCTTTTCTACACTACTTTACTTACTCAGGGTTTCCACATTACTTTAATTACTCAAGCTTTCTAAGTTGATTTATTTACTCGGGCTTTCTGTTTTGCTTTACTTACTTAGGCTTTCAACACTACTTTTTCACACTTCTTTATTTACTCAAGCTTTCCATGTTGCTTTACTTACTCAAACTTTTTACATTATTTATCCATGCTAATTTACTTACTTAAGCTTTTCACGCTACTTTACTTACTTGGTATTTCCCTATTGCTTTACTTACTCAAACTTTTTACATTATTTTAGTTACTCAGGATTTCCAAGCTTCTTTACTTACTCAGGCTTGCCACACTTATTTTTCATACTACTTTACTTAAGATTTTCACACTGCTTTACTTACTCAGGCTTGCCACATTACTTTACTTACTCAAGTTTTCCATGTTATTTTTCCATGCAAGTTTACTTACTCGGGCATTCCACACTACTTTACTTACTCGGGCTTTCGACGTTGCTTTACTTGGGCTTTTCACACTACTTTTTCATGATGCTTTACTTATAATTTCTATGCTGCTTTTCTTACTCATGCATTCTACCCTGCTTTACTTACTCAAGCTTTGCATGTTTTACTTACTTAGTCTTTCCACACTACTTTACTTACTCGCGCTTTCCACTCTATTTTTCCATGCTTATTTACTTACTTAGTATTTATACGTTGTATATCCACATTATTTTACTTACTCAAGATTTCTTTACTACTTTACTTACTTAGGCTTTCCATGCTACTTTACTTACTTATGCTTTTCACGCTACTTTTCCATGCTACTTTACCTAATCAAGATTTCTATGTTGCTTTACTTACTCAATCTTTCTACATTATTTTTTCATGTTGCTTTACTTACTCGAGCTTACCACATTGCCTTACTCAAACTTTTCATGTTACTTTTATTATGAATGCATTCCATGATGTTTTACTTACTAGAGCTTTCCACGCTAATTTACTTACTCAAGCTTTCCATGCTACTTTTCCATGATATTGTACTTACTTTGGATTTTCATGCTATTTTACTTATTCAATATTTTCACACTATTTTACTCACTCGAGCTTTCCACACTAGTTTTCCATGTTGATTTACTTGGGCTTTCCACACTGCTTTATTTACTCAGGGTTTTTATACTACTTTTCCATGTTGCTTTACTTACTTGAGTTTTCTATGTTACTTTATTTACTCAGGCTTTCTATGTTACTATTCTATGTTGATTTACTTACTCGAGATTTCAATGTTGCTTGTCCATGATGCTTTACTTACTCGATGTTTCCATGTTGTTTTCCTATGCTGATTTACTTATTCAAGTTTTTCATGTTGCTTTACTTAGGTTTTCTACACTATTTTTCCATACCGCTTTACTTACTCAAGCTTTTTACATTTATTTACTTACTCATGATTTTCACACTAATTTTCCATGTTAGTTTACCTACTCAAAATTTCCACACTAATTTTTCACTCTACTTTACTTATTCAAGCTTTCCATGTTTTTTTAATTACTCAAGACTTACATATTGCTCTACTTGCTCAAGCTTTCTACACTAATTTTCCTTATTGTTTTACTTAATCTTTTCACATTACTTTTCCATGTTGCTTTACATACTCAAGCTTTCAATTCTCCTTTTTCACACTACTTTAATTACTGAAACTATTGACACTACTTTACTTACTCAAGTTTTCCATGCTACTTTATTTACTAGAATTTTCTATGCTACTTTACTTACTTGGGTTTTCCATGCTGCTTAATTTCCTCAATCTTTTCACACTTCTTTACTTAATCAAAATTTCCACTCTACTTTACTTAATCTTTTCATGCTACTTTACTTACTCAAGATTTTCACTCTACTTTACTTACTCAAAATTTCTACGATGATTTACTTATTTGATATTTCCATGATGCTTTACTTAATCAGGCTTTTGATGCTACTTACTTTAGATTTTCACATTGTTTTGCCTCACTACTTTACTTACTCAAGCTTTCACATAGCTTTTCCATGGTACTTTACTTACTCAAACTTTCCACGCTGCATTACTCATGCTTTCCACCTTGTTTTACTTGAACTTTTCACACTAATTTACCTACTCAGTATCTCTACATTGCTTTACTTACTCTAAATTTCTATGCTAGTTTCTTATGTTGCTTTACTTACTCAGGATTTTGATGTTGCTTTACATACTCAAGCTTTCTACGCTATTTTTTCACATTGCTTTACTTACTTGATCTTTCCGCATTATTTTTCTTACTCAAGCTTTTCATGTTACTTTACCTACTTAATATTTTCACACTATTTTTCACATTGTTTTACTTACTGATGCTTTCCAAGTTGCTTTACTTACTCAAGATTTCCATGTTACTTGACTTACTTGAGCTTTCTATGTTGCTTTACTTAAATTTTTTATGCTACTTTTTCATACTACTTTATTTATTCAATATTTCCATGTTACATGACTAACCATGCTTTTTATGCTTCTTTACTTACTCAAGGTTTCCATGCTACTTTCTCATATTGCTTTATTTACTTGAGATTTCTACACTACTTTTTCACATTGCCTTACATGGTAATTTTCCACACTACTTTCTTTACTCATGCTTTCCACACTACTTTAATTACTTAGATTTTCCACACTACTTTTCCATGGTGCTTTACTTACTCAGGCTTTCAAAGCTACTTTTCCAAGATACTTTTCTTACTCGACCTTTTCATGTTACTTTTTCATGTTGCTTTACTTACTCAAGCTTTCCATGCTACTTTACTTATACTTTCTACATTATTTTACTTACATAAGCTTTCCACACTACTTTAATTACTTAAGCTTTTCATTATGCTTTACTTACTCAAGATTTTCATGCTTCTTTTCTACGTTGCTTTACTTACTCTAGATTTCTATGATATTTTTCCACACTGCTTTACTTACTTGGGCTTTTCACGCTGCTTTACTTACTCAAGATTTCCATGCTACTTTACTTAAACTTTCCATGCTCTTTTACTTACTCAAGCTTTTCACACTACTTTACTTACTCAAGCTTTCCATGATGCTTTACATACTCAGGCTTTCTATTCTACTTTTTCATGATGGTTTACTTACTCAATCTTTCTACACTTCATTACTTACTCAAACTTTCTATGTTGCTTTACTTACATGGGATTTCCATATTATTTTACTCACTTGAGATATCCATGCTACTTTTCTAGATTGTTTTACTTACGTAGGATTTTCACACTACTTTTCCTCTTTGCTTTATTTACTTGGGAGTTCTATGCTAATCTAATTACTTAATCTTTTCACATTGCTTTATTTACTCAAGATTTTAATGTTATTTTACTTACTCAAGTTTTCCACACATATTTACTTAGTCAATATTTTTATGCTACTTTACTTGGGATTTTCATGCTGCTTTTTCACACTATTTTACATACTCAAGATTTTTACATTGCTTTACTTACTCAAGATTTCTATGCTATTTTACTTACTCAGGCTTTTCATGCTGCTTTACTTACTTGAACTTTTCATGCTACTTTATTTACTCAGGCTTTCCATGATGCTTTACTTATTTAGGCTTTTTATGCTCTTTTTCCATGTTACTTTACTCAATCAAGCTCTCCACAGTACTTTACTTACTCAAACTTTTTCACACTAATTTACTTATTTCAATTTTTCATATTTCTTTTCTTACTTAGGCTTTCTGTGCTACTTTAATTACTCAGGGATTCCATGCTACTTTTCCATATTGCTTTAATTTCTTAAGCTTTTTATGTTACTTTTCCATGATGCTTTACTTGTGCTTTTCACACTACTTTTCCATCCTACTTTATTTACTCAAGCTTTCCATGTTACTTTTCCATAGTACTTTACTTGGAATTTTTATGTTTCTTTACTTTCCACGCTGCTTCACTTACTTGGGCTTTCCGTATTGCTTTACTTATTTAGAATTTCTATGCTAATTTTCCACACTGCTTCAGTTACTCAGGCATTCCACGCTACTTTACTTAAGCTTTCCACATTGATTTTTTATGCTACTTTTCCATGCTACTCTTCTAACTCAATCTTTCAGCATTTTTTTACTTACTCGAGCTTTCCATGTTGCTTTACTTACTCAAATTTCCATGCTGCTTTAATTACTCAATTTTTTCATGCTCCTTTTCCATATTGCTTTACTTATTCTATATTTTTATGATACTTTTCTATATTGCTTTAATTACGTGAGCTTTTCACACTACTTTGCATACTCAATCTTTGCACACTACTTTACTTGAGCTTTTCACACTGTTTTACTTACTCGAGCTTTCCACGCTTACTCGAGCTTTTCACACTGATTTAGGATTTTTAATACTTTTTTTCCATGTTGTTTTACTTACTTGGGCTTTCCACGTTACTTTTCCATATTTATTCACTTCCTGGAGCATTTTACGCTACTTTTCCATGATGATATACTTTCTCAATATTTCCAAGCTACTTTTCCACATTACTTTATTTACTTGGACTTTCCACAGTGCTTTTCTATGTTGCTTTACTTACTCAGGATTTCCATGCTACTTTACTTACTTGAGCTTTCCATGTTGCTTTACTTATTTAAATTTTTCATAATACTTTACTTACTTGAGTTTTCTATGTTGCTTTACTTACCAAAGCTTTTCATGTTGTTTTATTTACTCTAGCTTTCCATGCTACTTTACTTACTCAGGCTTTTCAAGTTGCTTTACCATGCTACTTTACTTACTTGAGCTTTCTACACAGCTTTAATTACTTGAGATTTTCACTCTACTTTACTTACTCAAGCTTTCTATGTTTCTTTACTTACTTGAGCTTTCCATGTTGCTTTACTTCCTCAAACTTTTCACACTACTTTACTTACTCAAGATTTCCACATCAATTTTCCATACTACTTTACTTAATCAAGTTTTCTACACTGATTTACTTAATCAAGATTTCCATGCTAATTTTCTATGTTGCTTTAATTAATTGGAGTTTCCACACTGCTTAACTTATTCGGAATTTCTATGCTACTTTTTCACACTGCTTTACTTATTCGAGTTTTCTATGTTGTTTTACTTACTCAGACTTTCTATGCTACTTTTTCACCTTGATTTACTTACTTAGGCTTTCCATTATACTTTCTCATGCTGCTTTACTTAGGTTTTCCAAGCTATTTTTTCATGTTTCTTTACTTACTCGAGCTTTCCATGTTATTTTATTTGCAAAATATTTTCACACTTCTTAACTTAATCGAGCCTTCCATGCTACTTTAATTACCTTGATTTTTTATGCTCATTTTCTATGCTATTTTACTTACTCAGGCTTTCCATGCTACTTTACCTACTCATACTTTCTACACTACTTTATTTACTTGAGCTTTCCATTGTTACTTTGCTTACTCAAGATTTATACATTATTTTTCTATGCTGCTTTACTTACTCGGGCCTTCCATGATGCTTTAATTACTCAAGATTTTCATATTACTTTAATTTCTATTTTACTTTACTTATTCGAGCTATCCATGCTACTTTATTTACTCTAGATTTCTACACTTTTTCCATATTGCTTTACTTACTTGGACTTTTCACGCTGCTTTTCCAAGCCACTTTACTTACTCAAGATTTATACACTACTTTACTTACTCAAGCTTTTCACACTGCTTTACATACTTGAACTTTTCACGTTGCTTCTGCATTCTACTTTTTCATGTTGCTTTACTAACATGAGGTTTCTATGTTGCCTTACTCAAGCTTTCCATGTTGCTTTACATACTTGGGCTTTTTACACTGCTTTACTTACTCAAGTTTTCTACGTTACTTTTCCATACTAATTCACTTACTCAAGATTTCTACGCTACTTTTCTAAGTTCCTTTACTGATTGAAGCTTTCTATGCTACTTTACTTACTCATGTTTTTCACACTGCTTTACTTAGTTGAGATTTTCAAGCTATTTTTCTATGCTACTTTAATTACTTAAACTTTGCATGCTACTTTACTTACTCAAGTTTTTCACACTACTTTTCTACAATAATTTACTTACTTAGGCTTTCCATGTTTATTTTCCATATTATTTTACTTACTCAGTCTTTTCACGTTACTTTTTCATACTACTTTACTTACACGAGCTTTCCACACTAGTTTTTTATGTAGCTTTACTTACTTAGGCTTTCCACACTATTTTACTTACTCAAGCTTTCCAAGTTACTTTTCCACATTGCTTTACTTACATAAGCTTTCCACACTATTTTTATACACTGCTTTACTTACTCAAGCTTTCCATGTTGCTTTATTTAGGTTTTTTGCATTTTTTTACCATGACACTTTACTTAATAGAGATTTTTACACTACTTTACTTACTCAGGCATTCCACATTGCTTTACTTACTCGAGCTTTCTAAGATGCTTTACTTATTCAAGATTTCCATGCTACTTTACTTACTCATGCTTTCCATGCTACTTTAGTTACTTAGGTTTTTCACGTTGTTTTACTTGGGATTTTTATGCTACTTTTCCACACTACTTTACTTATTCAAGCTTTCCATGCTGCTTTACTTACTCAAGCTTTCCATGTTGTTTTACTTACTCAAGATTTCTACTCTACTTTACTCATGATTTCCACACTACTCTACTTACTAAGGCTTTCTAAGCTATTTTTCCATGCTATTTTACTTACTCGAGCTTTCCATGCTACTTTATTTAATAAGTTTCTCTACATTGCTTTTCCATGCTACCTTTCTTATTCAAGATTTACATGTTATTTTTCCATGTTTCTTTAATTACTCAGGCTTTTTGTGATGCATTTTCATGCTATTTTATTTATTTAGTGTTTCTAGTCTACTTTTCCATGTTATTTTACTTACTCCAGCTTTCCACGTTACTTTACTTACTTAGGCTTTCTATGTTTACTTACTCGAGCTTTTCATGCTACTTTTACACCATGGTTTACTTATTTAGGCTTTCCACACTATTTTTTCATGTTGCATTACTTATTAGGGTTTTGTACACTACTTTTCAACATTGCTTTACTTAGTCATATTTTTTATGCTATTTACTTACTCGGGCTTTTCATGTTAATTTTCTTACTTGGACTTTCCATGCTACTTTGCTCCCTCAAACTTTTTATGCTCCTTTTCCATATTACTTTACTTACTCAGGCTTTCCACGCTACTTTACCAAATCACATTACTTACTCATACTTTTCATGTTGTTATTAACTTGAGATTTTCATGTTGTTTTTCTATGTTACTTTATTTACTAAAATTTTTCATGTTGCTTTACTTACTTGAGCTTTCTATGTTGTTTTACTTACTTTAGCTTTTCACACTATTTTTCCATGTTGCTTTACTTACTCTGGCTTTTCATGTTGTTTCACTTACTTCAGCTTTTCATATTGCTTTATTTACTCAAGTTTAACACACTATTTTTCAACACTACTTTACTTGCTCAAGATTTCTACACTGCATTTCCACACTACCTTATTTACTCAAAATTTTCCCATTTCTTTTCCATTTTTCTTTACTTAATTAGGCTTTCCATGCTTCCTTTCTATGCTACTTACATACTTTGGCTTTCCATTTTGCTTTACTTACTAAAGCTTTCCACACTGTTGTTCCATGTTACTTTACTTACTTAGGCTTTCCATATTGCTTTACTTACTCTAACTTTTTATGCTACTTTTTCATGTTGATTTACTTATTGAGGCTTTCCATGCTAATTTTCTACATTGCTTTACTTACTCAGGATTTCTATGGCGCTTTACTTACTCGAGCTTTCAACATTGCTTTACTTATTTGAGCTTTTCACACTGCTTTACTTATTCAAGTTTTCCACATTAATTTTTTACATTACTTTACTTTCTCAAAATTTTCACACTACTTTACTTAGTCAAGATTTCCATGTTACTTTACTTACTAACCCTTTTAATATTACTTTACTTACTTGAACTTTCCATGCTACTTTACTTAATCAGTATTTTACGCTACTTTTCCACATTGTTTTACTTACTCAAGCATTTTATGCTACTTTTTCATGTTGTTTTAATTACTCAAGCTTTCCACATTGCTTGTCTATACTGCTTTACTTACTCAAGATTTCGATGCTACTTTTCCACATTGCTTTACTTAGGTTTTCCATGCTTCTTTACTGACTCAAATTTTTCACATTACTTTTTTATATTGTTTTACTTATTCAAGATTTTCATGCTATTTTACTTACTCATACTTTTCACACTTCTTTATTTACTTTGGATTTCCATGCTAATTTTTGATGCTACTTTACTTACTCATGCTTTCTATGCTCTTTTTCGACACTGCTTTACTTACTTGGGGTTTTCATGCTACTTTACTCACTCAAACTTTACATGCTACTTTATTTTATTTACCTTTCCACACTACTTTACTTAAACTTTCCATTCTACTTTTCAATGTTATTTTATTTACTTGGGCTTTCCAAACAACTTTACTTATTCAAGATTTTCATGCTGCTTTACTTACCTAGGCTTTCAACATTTCTTTTTCACATAGCTTTATTTACTTGAGCTTTCCACACTACTTTACTTATGTAGACTTTCCACATTGCTTTACTTACTCAAGCTTTAAATGTTGATTTTCTTACTCATACTTTGCACACTACTTTATTTGCTTGAGCTTTACTTACTCAGGCTTTTCCAACTGCTTTACTTACTCAAGCTTTCCACACTACTCTACTTACTCAAGCTTTTCACACTGTTTTACTCACTCAAGATTTTCACACTACTTTACTCACTCAATTTTTTCACACTACTTTACTTACTCAAAATTTACATGCTTCTTTTCCATGTTGTTTTACTTACTTGGGCTTTCCACATTGCTTTTCCACATTTTTTTACTTACTCAATCTTTTCATGCTACTTTTCCATGATCTTTTACTTATTCAAGCTTTTCAAGCTACTTTTTCACATTGCTTTACTTACTTAGGCTTTCCACACTACTTTTCTGCATTACTTTACTTACTCAAGATTTCCATGTTACTTTACTTACTTGAGCTTTCTATGCTACTTTACTTATTCATGTTTTTCATAATGCTTTACTTACTTGGGTTTTCCATGTTGTTTTACTTACCTAAGCTTTCCATGCTACTTTACTTACTCTAGCTTTCCATGCTGCTTGACTTACTTAGGTTTTTCAAGTTGCTTTTTCATGATGCTTTATATACTCAGGCTTTCTACACTGCTTTACTTACTCAGACCTTCCTCACTACTTTATTTAATTAAGGTTTTATCTCTGCTTTACTTACTCAGGCTTTCCATGCTACTTTACTTACCTAGATTTTCCATGCTCATTTTTATGCTACTTTACTTACTCAGGCTTTTCATGCTACTTTACTTACTCATACTTTTCACACTATTTTATTTACTCAAGCTTTTAATGCTACTTTACTTACTCAAGATTTCCATTTTTATATACTTACTTGAACTTTTCACGTTGCTTTACTTAGGCTTTCCATGTTGCTTTACTTTCCATGTTATTTTACTTACTAAGGAATTTCATACTACTTTACTTATTCGAGCTATCCATGCTACGTTATTTACTCTGGATTTTTACACTACTTTTCCACGTTAGTTTACATGGAATTTTTACATTGCTTTTCCATGCTGCTTTACTTACTCATATTTTCTACACTGCTTTACTTACTTGAGATTTTCACACTTCTTTACTTACTTAGGCTTTCCATGTTGCTTTACTTTCCATGTTACTTTACTTACTCGGGATTTTTACACTATTTTACATAGTCAAGATTTTCAAGCTATTTTTCCATGTTATTTTAATTATTCAGACTTTCCACGTTGCTTTATTTGAACTTTCCATGTTTCTTCTCCATGCTACTTTACTAACTAACATTTTTTATGTTACTTTAATTACTCAAACATCCCATGTTTTTTTACTTACTTGGGCTTTCTACATTGCTTTATTTACTCAAGTTTTCTACACTAATTTTCCATGCTACTTTACTTACTCAAGATTTTAACACTACTTTTATATATTGCTTTACTTATTCAAGATTTCTATGCTACTTTACTTACTCAGGCTTTCCACACTGTTTTACTTAGTCAAGCTTTTCAAGCAGTTTTTCTATGTTGCTTTACTTACTCAAACTTTCCATGCTATTTTACTTACTCAAGTTTTCCACACTACTTTACTTACTCATGCTTTCCATGCTTATTTTCCACATTATTTTACTTACTCAAGCTTTTAATACTTGTTTTTCACACTGCTTTACTTACTCAAGATTTCCACAATACTTTTTTATGCTACTTTACTTACTTAGGCTTTCCATACTATTTAACTGAATCGAGCTTTCTAATTTCATTTTCCACATTGCTTTACTTACATAAGCTTTCAACACTACTTTTTCATGATACTTTATTTACTCAAGCTTTCCATGTTGCTTTACTTACTTGATCTTTCTATGTTGTTTTACCATGTTGCTTTACTTAATCAAGATTTTTACACTACTTTACTTACTCAAGCTTTTCACATTACTTTACTTACTCAAGCTTTCTAGCTTGCTTTAGTTATTCTACCTTTCCATGTTACTTTACATACTCATGCTTTTCACGTTGTTTTTCCATGCTACTTTAGTTACTTAGACTTTTCACATTGCTTTACTCACTTGGGATTTTCACGTTACTTTTCCACACTGATTTACTTATTCAAGATTTCCACTCTGCTTTACTTACTCAATCTTTCCATGTTGCTTTACTTCATCAAGATTTTCACTCTACTTTACATACTCATGATTTTCACACTACTTTATTTACTAAGGCTTTCCAAGCTACTTTTCCACACTGCTTTACTTACTCAATCTTTCCATGTTGCTTTTCCATACTACTTTATTTTATCAGTCTTTCTATATTGTTTTTCCATGCCACGTTTCTTTCTTGAACTTTCCATGCTATTTTTTTATGTTTCTTTAATTACTCAGACTTTCCACGCTACTTTTCATGCTATTTACTTAGGGTTTCTACATTGATTTTCTATGCTACTTTACTTACTCAAGCTTTCCACACTAATTTACTTACTCAGGCTTTTCATACTAATTTTACACTCTAGTTTACTTATTTAGGCTTTCCACACTACTTTTTCATGTTTCTTTACTTACTGGGATTTTTCACACTACTTCTCAAAACTTCTTTACTTATATTTTTTATGTTATTTACTTACTCAAATTTTTCACGTTTCTTTACTTACTCCAACTTTCCATGCTACTTTACTCAATCAGACTTTCCACGCTCCTTTTCCACATTGCTTTACTTACTGAGGCTTTCCACGTTACTTTTCCACACTGCATTACTTATAGTTTTCATGTTGTTATTAACTTGAGATTTCCATGTTTTTCTATGTTACTTTATTTAGTCAATTTTTCCATGTTGCTTTACTTACTCAAGCTTTTTATGTTGTTTTACTTACTCTAGCTTTCCACACTACTTTTTCACGCTTCTTTGCTTACTCAAGATTTTTATGTTGTTTTACTTACTTGGGATTTCTACGTTGCTTTACTTAGGTTTTCCACACTATCTTTCCACATTTCTTTACTTACTCAAGATTTCTACGCTACTTTATTTACTTAGACTTTCCACAATTTTTTTCATGTTGCTTTACTTAATTGAGATTTCCATGCTTCTTTTTTATGCTACTTACTTTATCTTTCCATGTTTCTTTATTTACTCAAGCTTTCCACACTATTTTTCCATTCTAATTTACTTATTCAAGCTTTCCATGCTACTTTTCCACACTACTTTACTTACACAAGATTTCCATGGTGCTTTACTTACACGAGCTTTCAACTTTGCTTTACTTATTCAAGGTTTCCACACTACTTTATTTATTTGAGATTTTCATACTTCTTTACTTATTTAATATTTTTATGGTATTTTTCTATGTTGATTTACTTAATCAAACTTTCCACACTGCTTTACTTACTCATGCTTTCCATGGTGCTTTACTTACTTGATCTTTCAACTCTACTTTACTTATTTGGGCTTTCCACACTATTTTACTTACTCGATCTTTCAACTCTACTTTACTTATTCAAGCTTTCCACACTACTTTACTTATTCTGGGTTGCTACACTCGTTTACTTATTTAGGCTTTCCATATTACTTTTCCATGTTGCTTTACTTATTATAGGCTTTCAATGTTGATTTACTTACTCAAGCTTTCCACATTGCTTTTCCATGCTACTTTACTTAATAAGGCTTTCTACGCTACTTTTCCATATTGCTTTACTTACTCAGGGTTTCCATACTACTTTTTCATGTTGCTTTAATTACTCAATCTTTTCATACCGCTTTACTTAAGTTTTCTACGCTACTTTTTCATGTTGCTTTACTTAGGTAATGCATGTTATTTTTTCATGTTTCTTTAATTACTCAAGTTTTTTACACTACTTTTTTACACTACTTTACTTACTCAAGATTTTCATGCTAGTTTACTTACTCATGCTTTTCACACTTTTTATTTACTTGGGCTTTCCATGCTAATTTTTCACGCTACTTTACATAATCAGTTCCATTCTCTTTTTCCACACAACTTTACTTAGTTGAGCTTTCCATGCTACTTTACTCACTCATACTTTACATGTTGCTTTATTTACTTCAGCTTTCCACATTACTTTACTTACTTAAGCTTTCCATGATGCTTTATTTACTTGCGCTATTCACACTACTTTATTTACTTAGGCTTTTTGGGATACTTACTTAGGATTTCAACATTACTTTTCCACATAGATTTATTTACTTGGACTTTTCATGTTACTTTACATACTTAGGCTTTCCACATTGCTTTACTTACTCAATCTTTCTATGCTACTTTTCTATGTTGCTTTTCTTACTCATACTTTACATGCTACATTATTTACTCAAGCTTTCCACATTACTTTACTAACTTGAGCTTTCCATGCTACTTTTCGATGATACTTTACTTACTTGAGCGTTCCATGCTACTTTACTTACTCGAGCTTTCCACACTACTTTACTTACTCTGGCTTTCCATGTTACTTTTCCAAATTGCTTTACTTACTCAAATTTTATACACTAATTTTCTACATTGTTTTACTTACTTGAGTTATATGCTTTTCACAATATTTTTCTTACCAGGCTTTATATATTGCTTTAGTTACTCAAGCTTTCCACACTGCTTTTTCAGACTACTTTATTTATTCATCCTTTACATATTGCTTTACTTACTCAAGCTCTCCATGTTGTTTTATTTACTCGATCTATCTACACTACTTTATTTACTTAATATTTCCATGTTACTTTACTTGAGCTTTACATGCTGCTTTACTTACTTTGGCTTTTCATGCTACTTTACCTACTCAGACTCTCTAGGATACTTTTCTTACTTAAGCTTTTCACGCTAACTTTACAAGCTACTTTACTTACTCAGGATTTCCATGATTTTTTTCTATGCTACTTTACTTACTCAAGCTTTTCACACTACTTTTACATCATGCTTTAATTACTCAGGCTTTAAACACTGCTTTACTTACTCAAGATTTCCATATTGATTTTGCATGTTGCTTTACTTACTCATGCTTTTCATGCTAATTTTCTATGCTACTTTACTCACTCGAGATTTCAATATTGCTTTACTTACTCAAGCTTTTCACACTACTTTATGTACTCAAGTTTTTTACATTACTTTTTCATGTTACTTTACTTGAGCTTTCCACACTTATTTTTCATGCTACTTTACCTACTCATGCTTTCTATGCTGCTTACTTACTCAGGCTTTCCATGTTGATTTACTTACTCAAGATTTCTACACTACTTGTCTACCCTACTTTACTTACTCAAGTTTTTCATGGTACTTTACTTACTCTAGCTTTTCACACTTCTTTTCTATGCTACTTTACTTACTAAGTATTTATACGTTGCTTTACTTACTCGAGCTTTCCATGATGCTTTACTAACTTGAGCTTTCCACACTACTTTTTCATGTTGATTTACTTATTTGAGGTTTTAATGCTACTTTTCTATGTTACTTTACTTACTCAATATTTTTTACATTGTTTTACTTGTTCGGGCTTTCCATGATGGTTTACTTACTTGAGCTTTTCATACTAATTTTTAATGCTTGAGCTCTCCACACTAATCTACTTACTAAGTGTTTCCATGCTGCTTTACTTGGGCTTTCTATGCTACTTTAATCACACAAAATTTTCTTGTTAATTTACATACTTGAGCTTTTCACACCTATTTACTTACTTAGATATTCCACACTACTTCACTTACTTAGGATTTTCATGTTGCTTTGCTTACTCAAGCTTTTCATACCATTTTTCTATTTTGCTTTACTTACTCAAGTTTTTCATGCTACTTGACTTATTCAAGCTTTTTATGTTGCTTTACTTACTCAAGCATTCCACGTTACTTTACTTACTCAAGTTTTCCACATTGCTTTACTTCAATTTTTCATGCTGCTTTACTTACTCAATTTTTTGACGTTATTTACTCAAAATTTTCACACTATTTTACTTACTCAAAATTTCCACACTTCTTTTCCATGTTGCTTTATTTAATTAGACTTTTCACCCTATTTTACTTACTCATGCTTTCAACATTGTTTTCCCATGCTTCTTTACTTTCTCATGCTTTTTACACTATTTTACTTGAGATTTTCATGCTACTTTACTTAGTATTTCCACACTCTTTTTTTGAACTGCTTTACTTACTCAAGCTTTTCATGCTGCTTTACTCGCTCAAGTTTTCTAAGATGCTTTTCCATGTTACTTTACTTGCTTAGGCTACATTACTTTTCTATGCTACTTTACTAACTTAGGGTTTCCACGTTACTTTTTCATATTGCTTTACTTCCTCAGGCTTTCCACATTACTTTACTTACTCAATATTTCTATGCTACTTTTTCATGTTGCTTTATTTACTCGAGCTTTCCATACTATTTTACTTTTTTAGGCTTTTCATACTGATTTCCCATATTGCTTTACTTACTCAGGCTTTCCATGCTACTTTTTCATGTTGTTTTACTTACTCAAGATTTCCACCCTTCTTTTTCACTCTACTTTTCCATACTACTTTACTTACAGGAGCTTTCCATGCTAATTTATTTACTCAAGATTTTCATGTTGTGTTTCAATGCCATTTTACTAATTCAAGATTTTTAAACTACCTTTCCATGTTGCCTTACTCAAGCTTTCTAAGCTTCTTTACTTACTCAGGTTTTCCATGTTGATTTATTTATGTAAGCTTTTCATGCTACTTTACTTACTCTACATTTCCACACTACTTTACTTACTCAAGCTTTCCATGCTACCTCTCCATGTTGCTTTACTTACTCGAGTTTTCCACCTTGATTTTTTATGATACTTTACTTACTCAACCTTTTCTTGCTCCCTTTTCACACTGCTTTACTTACTCAAACATTCCATGTTATTTTACTTACTTAAGATTTCCATGCTAATTTTTAATACTACTTCACTTAATCAACTTTTCCAAGCTATTTTACTTAATCATGCTTTTCATGCTATTTTACTTATTTAGGCTTTTCACACTACTTTACTTACTTGAACTTTTCAGGTTGCTTTACTTACTCAGGCTTTTCATACTACTTTTCCTCACTACTTTATTTACTCTAGCTTTTCACATTGCTTTTCCATGCTACTTTATCTACTTGGAATTTCCAGGCTAATTTTCCACCCTGCTTTACTTACTCAAGCTTTCCACACTACTTTACTTACTCAAGATTTCCATTACGTTTTTCCACACTGCTTCACTTACTCAATTTTTACATATAGATTTTATATGTTGGATTACTAACTCCGACTTTCCACGTTGCTTTTCCATCCTGCTTTACTTACTCAAGATTTTTATGCTACTTTAATTTCATGGGATTTCCATGCTAAATTTCTACGTTACTTTACTTACTCAAGCTTTCCATACTACTTTTCTACGTTGCTTTACTTACTCAGGGTTTTCATATTATTTTTTCATGCTATTTTAAATACTTAAGATTTTCACACTACTTTATTTACATGAGCTTTTCATGTTGCTTTACTTACTCAGGATTTCCATGTTACTTTTCAATGCTACTTTACTTACTCAAGTGTTTCACACTATGTTTCTATGATGCTTTATTTACTTGGGCTTTTCATTTTGTTTTTCCATGTTGTTTTACTTACTCGAGCTTTCCACGCTACTTTTCAATGCTACTTTACTTATTCAGGCTTTCCACACTACTTTTCCATGCTACTTTTTTCACATTATTTTATTTACTTGGGTATTTCATGTTGCTTTATACATTCAAGATTTCCATGCTATTTTTTCATGATATTTTACTTACTCAGGGTTTCCATGTTGCTTTACTTAATTGAACTTTCCATGCTACTTTACTTATTTGAGCTTTTGTCTCTGCTTTTCCACACTACTTTACCTACTAAGGATTTCCATATTATTTTACTTATTCGAGATTTCCACACTATTTTTTTAATACCGCTTTACTTACTAAGACTTTCCATGCTGCTTTTCTATGTTATTTTACTTACTTGATATTTCAATGATGGCTTTACTTTATCAAGCTTTCCATGCTACATTTCTACATTGCTTTACTTGTGCTTTTCATGCTTCTTTTCCATGCTACTTTAATTACTTGATATTTCCATGTTGCTTTTCCATATTGCTTTACTTATGTGAGCTTTCCACACTGCTTTACTTACTCAAGATTTCCATCCTACTTTTCTATGTTGCTTTCCTTACTTGAGCTTTCCATGTTACTTTATTTACATGGGCTTTTCATGTTGTTTTACTTAGAATTTTCATGTTGATTCTCTATATTGGTTTACTTACTCAGGATTTTTATAATGTTTTTCCACATTATTTTACTTACTCAGAATTTCTACGTTACTTTACTTACTTAGGGATTCCATGTTGTTTTTCCAAGCTACTTTATTTACTCGAGTTTTCCATGATGCTATACTTACCCAAGCTTTCTAATATCTTTTACTTACTTGAGCTTTCCATGCTGATTTTTCAAAATAATTTACTTACCTAAGCTTTTCACACTACTTTACTTAGGACTTCCACACTGCTTTTCCAGGCTACTTTACTTACTCGAGCTTTTCATGCTACTTTACTTGGGTTTTCCATGTTGCTTTACTTACTCAGACTTTCCATGTTATTATATTTACTCGAGGTTTTCACATTGCTTTTCCATGCTACTTTACTTACTTAGGATTTCCACACTACCTTTCCATGCTACTTTACTTACTCAAGTTTTTCATGCTTCTTTACTTACTCAAACTTTCCATGCTGCTTTACTTATTCGAGCTTTATATAATGCTTTTTTATATTGCTTTACTTACTCCAGCTTTCCATGCTGCTTTACATACTCAATATTTCTACATTATTTTTTCACACTACTTTACTTACTCATATTTTTCATGTTGCTTTTCCACACTGCTTTACTTACTCAGACTTTCCACACAATTTACTAAATCGAGCTTTCCACACTACTTTTCCATATTATTTTACTCATTCAATCTTTCCACACTGATTTTCCTTGTTACTTTACTTACTTGCACTTTCTATGTTGCTTTTCCACACTACTTTACTTACTTGAGATTTTTAAACTACTTTACTTACTCAAGCTTTCCATGCTGCTTTACTTACTCAGGCTTTTCACAATGGTTTTCCATGCTACTTTTTTATTTAGGCTTTCCATGCTACTTTACTTACTCAAGCTTTCCATACTACTTTACTTACTCAAGATTTCCATGCTACTTTACTCACTCTAGCATTCCATGCTACATTTCTACATTGCTTTACTTACTTAGACTTTCTACGTTGCTTTATTTACTATGACTGTCCACATTGTTTTACTTACTCAGGATTTGCGTGTTACTTTTCCATGTTGATTTACTTATTTGAGCTTACCATCTTGATTTTTGACATTGTTTTACCTAATTAAGATTTACACACTACTTTTCTATGCTACTTTACTTACTCAACTTTCTATACTGCTTTACTTACTTGAGCTTTCCATGCTACTTTCCTATATTATTTTACTTACTCGAACATTCCATGTTGCTTTTCTACACTGCTTTACTTATTATCACTTTCCATGTTGGTTTATTTACTTGGTCTTTCCACATTGTTTTACTTGGGCTTTTAAGGCTTTACATACTTGGGCTTTTCATTCTACTTTATCTACTCAAGGTTTTCACATTGCTCTACTTTCTCAAGCTTTCCACTTTGTTTTTCAAAACTACTTTACTTACTCAAACTTTCCATGTTACTTTACTTACTCGAGATTTCCATGCTGCTTTACTTAATCAAGCTTTCCATGTTACTTTTCCATGCTACTTTATTTACTCCAGCTTTTCACACTAATTTTCCACATTCCTTTTCCATGCCACTTTACTTTCTTAGGCTTTTTGCACTGCTTTACTTACTCAAGCTTTCCGTGTTTCTTTACTTACTTGAGCTTTTCACACTACTTCACTTACTTGAGTTTTTCACACTACTTTACTTAGTTAAGTTTTCCATGCTCCTTTACTTACTCAAGCTTTCCACGCTACTTTACTTACTCAAGCTTTTTTGACTATTTTTCCATGCTACTTTACTTACTCAAGTTTTACACACTGCTTTTCTATACTTATTTACTTACTTGGGCTTTCGATGCTACTTTACTTATTCAAGCTTTCGATGTTGCTTTATTTACTCAGGTTTTTTACACTTTTATTTACTCAAGATTTTCACACTACTTTACTTACTCAGACTTTTCATTCTACTTTTTCACACTCTTTTAATTAATTAGGCTTTCCACACTATTTTACTTACTCGAGCTTTCTATGTTACTTTACTTACTCTAGCTTTGCATGTTGCTTTACTCAAATTGGCTTTTCAAGCTGATTTTTTTACTTGAGCTTTCCACATTGCTTTACATACTTAGGCTTTCCACATTGCTCTTCCATGCTACTTTATCTACTTGGGATTTTTAGGCTACTTTGTTACACTACTTTTCTTACTCGGGCTTTCCACGCTACTTTACTTAGTTTTCCATGCTGATTTATTTACTCATGTTTTCCATGCTACTTTACATACTCAAAGATTCAACACTACTTTTCCATACTACTTTATTTACTCAAGCTTTCCTTGTTGCTTTACTTACTCAAGCTTTCCATTCTAGTTTTCTACACTAGTTTACTTACTCGAGCTATCCACGTTACTTTACTTACTTGGTCTTTCTATGTTGCTTTACTTGGATTTTCTACATTGCTTTACTTACTCAGGCTTTCTACACCCTTTACTTATTCAAGGTTTCCACATTGCTTTTCTATGCTAACTTGCATGCTCAGGCTTTCCACACTTTATTACTTACTTAGGCTTTTCATGTTGTTTTACTTACTCGAGCTTTCCGTGCTACTTTACTTATTTAGCCATTCCACACTATTTTATTTACTCGGGCTTTCCACACTACTTTACTTACTCAGGGTTTTCACACTACTTTTTCATGTTTCTTTACTTGGGCTTTCCATATTTCTTTACTTGTGCTTTCCACACTACTTTACTTACTTAGGTTTTCCTCTCTACTTTTTCATATTGATTTCCTTACTCAGGATTTCCATGCTATATTTCCACATTGCTTTACTTACTTGAGTGTTCTTTACTGCTTTACTTACTCATGATTTCCATGCTACTTTACTTACCCATGATTTGCACATTTTTTTTCCATGCTACTTTACTTATTCGAGCTTTCTATGCTACTTGTACATGCTACTTTACTTGCTCAAGTTTTTCACGTTGCTTTTTTATGCTACTTTACTTACTCGAGCTTTCCATGTTGTTTTACTTACTCGATATTTCCATGATATTTTTTTAACTCATGCTTTCCACATTGTTTTACTTACTTAAGAGTTTAAAATTACTTTAGTTATGCAAGCTTTCGATGCTTCTTTTCCATGCTACCTTAGTTACTCAAGCTTTTAACATTGCTTTACTTACTTAGGCTTTTCATGTTGCTTTACTTACTCAAGCTTTCCACACTGGGTTTCCAAGTTGATTTACTTACTTAGGCTTTCCATGCTACTTTACTTAGATTTTTTAAACTAATTTTCTATGTTGTTTTACTTACTCAAGCTTTCCATACTACTTTACTTACTCGAGCTTTCCAAGGTGCTTTTCCATGTTGCTTTACTTACTCGATCTTTCAATACTACTTTTCCATGATACTTTACTTACTCGGGCTTTCCACACTCGTTTTTCATGTTGCTTTACTTATTCAAAGTTTACATATTGATTTTCTTAATAAGAGTTTCCACACTACTTTTCCATACTACTTTACATACTTGAGTTTTCTACATTGATTTAGTTACTCAAGATTTCTACGCTACTTTTCCATATTGCCTTACTTACTCGGGATTTCGATGTTGCTTTTCCACTCTACTTTACGTATTCAAACTTTCTATGTTATTCTACTTACTCAGGCTCTCCACACAACTTTACTTACTTAGGCTTTTTACACTATTTTTATTTATTATTTTACTTACTTAGGCTTTCCATACTACTTTTCCATGTTGTTTTACATACTCAGGCTTTCAATGCTCCTTTTCCATAGTACTTTACTTACTCAAGCTTTCTACGTTGTTTTACTTGATATTTCCACGCTGCTTTACTTACTCGATCTTTCTATGTTGATTTTCCATGCTACTTTACTTGAGATTTTTATGCTGCTTTACTTACTCAATATTTCCATGCTACTTTTCCACACTACTTTACTTACTCAGGGTTTCCACTTTGATTTACTTACTCGATCTTTTCAAGCTATTTTTTCATGCTATTTTACTTACTTAAGCTTTCCACACTATTTTACTTAGTCAAGATTTGCATGCTACTTAACTTATTCAAGCTTTCTAGTTGATTTACTTACTCAAGCTTCCCATACTACTTTACTTGAGTTCTTCACACTGCCTTTTCTTGTTACTTTAATTACTTGAGATTTTTGCACTACTTTTACATGCTACTTTACTTACTCAAGCTTTCCATGTTGCGCTACTTACTTAGGCTTTCCATGTTTCTTTACTTGAGATTTTCACACTACTTTAGTTAAGATTTCCACGTTGCTTTACGTACTCAGGATTTATATGCTATTTTTCTATGTTGCTTTATTTACTTAGGCTTTTCCACATTGCTTTACATACTCAAGACTTATATGTTATTTTTTTCATATTGCTTTACTTACTTGGTCTTTCCATGTTGTTTTACTTACTCAAGATTTATATGTTAATTTAATTACTCAACATTTTCACATTATTTTTCATATTACTTTACTTACTCAAGCTTTCCACACTGCTTTACTTACTCAAGATTTCTACACTACTTTACTTACTTGAGCTCTTCACATTGTTTTACTTATCCAGGATTTCCATGCTGCATTGCCTATTCATGTTTTCCACATTCCTTTACATACTTGAGCTTATTTTTCATGCTTCTTTATTTACTCAGGATTTTCACACTACTTTTTCATGTTGCGTTACTTACATGCTACTTTTCCACACTATATTTAATCAAGCTTTCCACACTACTTTACTTAAGTTTTCAATGCTACTTTTCCAATGTGCTTTATTTACTAAGGATTTCAAAAGTATTTTTCCAAGCTACTTTTTATACTATAGATTTCCATGTTACTTTTTATGTTGCTTTACTTACTCAAGCTTTCCATGTTACTTTTTCATGCCGTTTTACTTATTCAAGTTTTTGACACTACTTTTTAAAACTATTTTATTTACTCAGGCTTTTCACATTACTTTAATTACTCAAGCTTTTCATATTACTTTAGTTACTCATGTTTTCCATGCTATTTTACTTACATAAGCTTTTCATGCTGCTTTACTTACTCAAGCTTTCAATGTTTCTTTACTTACTCAAGCTTTCATTCTACTTTTCCACGTTGCTTCACTTACTCTAGATTTATATGCTACTTTACTTACTCAGGCTTTCCACACTACTTTACTTTCTTGAGATTTCTATGTTAATTTACATACTCAAGCTTTTAATATTGCTTTATTTACTCAAGCTTTCCATGCTACTTTATTTACTCAGGCTTTTAACATTGCTTTACTTACTAAGGCTTTTCATGATGTTTTACTTACTCGGGTTTTTCAAGCTACTTTTCCATGTTGTTTTATTTACTTAATCTTTCCATGCTACTTTACTTACTCGGGCTTTAAATGTTGCTTAATTTACTTTGGCTTTCCACATTGTTTTACTTACTCGGGATATCCATGTTGCTTTTCTACACTGCTTTACTTACTCAAGATTTTCACAATACTTTTTTTTTTGTTTATTTACTTGACCTTTCCATGCTGTTTTACTTACTCAAGCTTTTTATGCTACTTTTCTACATTGCTTTACTTAGGATTTTGACACTTCTTACTCAAACTTCCCACATTAATTTTCTACTCTGCTTTACTTACTCAGGATTTCCATGTTGCTTTAGTTATTTTGGATTTTCATGCTACTTTTCCACATTATTTTAATTACTCAAGGTTTTCATTCTACTTTACATACTTGAGCTTTCCATGCTAATTTTTGACATTGCTTTACTTACTCAGGCTTTTCACATTGCTTTACCTACTCAGGCTTTCCATATTGCTTTAATTACTTGAGCTTTCTATGCTGCTTTACTTATTCAATCTTTCCATGCTACTTTACTTACTCAAGCTTTCCATGCTACTTTACTTACTCAGACTTTCCACACTACTTTTCATTATTGATTTACTTATTTGGGTTTTCCATACTCTTTTTTTATGCTCCTTTACTCACTCAAGCTTTCCATGCTACTTTTCTTAGTCAAAATTTTCATGCTGATTTACTTACTTCAACTTTCCATGCTACTTTACTTACTTGAGCTTCCATGCTACTTTACTTACATGGGCTTTCCATGCTGCTTTTCCACATTACTTTACTAACTTTAACTTTCCATGCTACTTTTCTATGATGCTTTACTTACTTGGGCTTTCAACGTTGATTTTTCATCCTACTTTATTTAATCAAGCTTTCCATGTTACTTTTCCATGCTACTTTAATTAATTGAGCTTTCCACACTTCTTTACTTTCTACATTGCTTCACTTACTTAGGCTTTCCATGATGCTTTACTTATTCAAGCTTTCCATTCTGCTTTTCTACGTTGCTTCACTTACTTGGGCATTTCATGCTACTTTAATTACTCAAAATTTTCACATTGCTTTTTCATGCTACATTTCCATGCTCTTCTACTAACTCAAGCTTTCTACATTGCTTTAGTAACTCAAGTTTTCCACATTGCTTTACTTATTTAAGCTTTTTATGTTGTTTTCCTTACTTAAGTTTTTCACCCTACTTTTCCGTACTATTTTACTTATTTGAGATTTTCATGCTACTTTTCTATGTTGCTTTATTTACGTGAGCTTTCCACACTATTTCACTCACTCAAGATTTCCACAATACTTTACTTACTCAGGGTTTTCACATTGCTTTACTTACTCTAGCTTTCCATAGTACTTTACTTACTCAAATTTTACACGCTAATTTACTTACTCAAAATTTACATGCTTTTTTCCCATGCTTTTTTACTTACATGGACTTTCAATATTGCTTTACTTACTCAAGAATTTTATGCTACTTTTCCATGCTTCTTTACTTACTCAAGCTTTCTATGCTATTTTACTTATTCAAGCTTTTCAAGCTACTTTTCCACACTAATTTACTTACTTGTACTTTCCACGATGCTTTACTTACTCAAGTTTTTGATGATATTTTACTTACTCATGCTTTTGACAATACTTTACTTAGGCTTTGCATGCTGCTTTACTTACTCAAGTTTTCCATGCTACTTTACTTACTCTGGCTTTCTACATTCCTTTATTTACTCAGGTATTTTAAGTTATTTTTCCATGCTATTTTACTTACTCAGGCTTTCCATGCTGCTTTACTTACTCAAGCTTTCCATGCTGCTTTACTTATTTAGGATTTTCATGTTACTTTACTTACTCGAGCTTTTCACTATGCTTTACTTATTTGAGTTTTTCACGCTACTTTTTTATGCTGCTTTATTTACTCAAGATTTTCCTGCTACTTTACCTACTCAAGATTTACACACTACTTTAATTATACAAGCTTCCCACACTAATTTTCTATACTACTTTGCTTAATCGAGCTTTGTACATTGCTTTACTTACTCAACCTTTCCATGTTACTTGTCCATGCTGCTTTAATTACTTAGGCTTTCCATGTTATTTACTTACTCTAGATTTTTATGTTATTTTTTCACACTGCTTTACTTACTCGAGCTTTCTACGCTATTTTATTGACTTAAGATTTCCACACTACTTTTCCACCCTACTTTACTTACTCAGGCTTTTCACATTGCTTTTTCAAGATACTTTACTTATTTGAGTTTTCCAAACTGCTTTTCCATGTTGCTTTACTTACTCAAGCTTTCTATATTATTTTACTTACTCGAGTTTTTAATGCTACTTTACTTACTCAAGCTTTCCATGCTACTTTACTTACTAGGATTTTCCATGCTCATTTTCCAGGTTATTTTACTTATTATGTCTTTCCATGCTACTTTACTTACTCATAATTTTCATGCTACTTTATTTACTTGAGCTTTCCATGATACTTTTCCATGATTTTTTAGTTACTCACGATTTATACACTACTTTTCCATGTTGCTTTACTTAATTGGTCTTTCCATGTTGCTTTTCCATACTACTTTATTTACTCAGGCTTTCCACACTACTTTACTTACTCAAGCTTTCTATTCTACTTTACTTACTCGAGATTTTCATGTTGTTTCTGAATGCTACTTTTCTATGTTGCTTTACTATCTTGAGCTTTCTACGTTGCTTTACTTACTCAGAATTTTCACATTGCTTTACTTATTTATGCTTTCCATCATGGTTTACTTAAGTTTTTCACATTGTTTTTCAATACTACTTTACTTATTCAAGCTTTCTATGTTGCTTTTCCACGTTGCTTTACTTATTCAAGATTTTTATGTTGCTTTTCCATGTTGCTTTACTTACTCAGGATTTCCACACTGCTTTACTTGGTTGGGTTTTTCATGCTATTTTTCCATGCTACTTTACTTACTAAGGCTTTTCATGTTGATTTACTAACTTAAGTTTTGTACACTTCTTTACTTACTCAGGCTTTGCATGCTTATTTTCCATATTTGTTTACTTACGCTTTCCACATTGCTTTTTCACACTACTTTACTTAATCGAGCTTTCCACATTGCTTTTCTATACTGATTTACTTACTCAATATTTTCACACTATTTTAATTACTCGAGCTTTCTAACTATTTTTCCATATTGATTTACTTACATAAGCTTTCCATGCTACTTTTTCACATTGCTTTACTTACTCAAGCTTTCCATGTTGTTTTACTTACTCAAGCTTTTCACACTACTTTAGTTACTCATGCTTTCCACATTGCTTTACTTACTCAAGATTTCTAGGCTACTTTTCTTACTCTGACTTTTTATGATACTTTACTTACTCATACTTTGTATGTTGTTTTTCCATGGTGCTTTACTTGCTCCATCTTTTCATGTTATTTTACTTACTCGAGATTTTCATGCTACTTTTCCTAACTACTTTATTTGCTCAGGCTTTATATGTTGCTTTACTTACTCATGATTTTCACATTTCTTTACTTACTCAAGCTTCCCACTCAGCATTACTTACGTAGGTTTTCCACATTACTTTACTTACTCAAACTTTCCATGCTGCTTTTCTATGCTACTTTATTTACTCAAGCTTTCCATGCTACTTTATTTAATCTGTCTTTCTACACTACTTTTCTATGCTACTTTTCTTACTCTGGCTTTCCACATTTCTTTAACTACTCAGGATTTCTACACTACTTTTTTATGTTATTTTACATACTCATAGTATTTACACTACTTTTACATGCTACTTTACTTACTTAAGCTTTCCATGTTGCTTTAATTATTCAGGATTTATATGTTACTTTATTTACTTAAGCTTTCCATGCTACTTTTCCACCCTAATTTACTTACTTAGGCTTTGCACACTAATTTTTCATGATGCTTTACTTACTGGGGTTTTCCAGACTACTTTTCAATGTTACTTTACTTACTCATGGTTTTGATGTTATTTTACTTACTCAGGATTTTCAAACTACTTTATTTAATCAAGCTTTCCATGCTACTTTTCTCACTCAAATTTTCCATGCTCCTTTTTCACACTACTATACTTACTTAGGCTTTCCACGCTACTTTTACATGTTGTTTTACTTACTCATAGTTTCCATGCTGCATTATTAACTGGAGCTTTCCATGCTGCTTTTCTAGGCTAATTTACTTAAGATTTCTATGTTTCTTTTCCACGTTACTTTACTTACTCGAGATTTCCATGATGCTTTACTTACTCAAGGTTTCTATGTTGTTTTATTTACTTGAGCTTTCAACACTAATTTTCCATGTTGCTTTACTTACTCAGGCTTTTCACATTTCTTTACTTACTCAGGGTTTTCATGCTACTTAGGATTTACACACTACTTTTCCATGTTGCTTTACTTACTAAAGCTTTCTATACTACTTTTCCATATTGCTTTACTTACTCAAACTTTCCATACCACTTTTCTATGTTACTTTACTTACTCGAGATTTCCTCACTGCTTTACTTTCTCGAGATTTTCATGCTACATTTCTAAGTTGCTTTACTTACTTGGGATTTTTATGTTATTTTTATATGCTACTTTACTTAATCGATATTTTCATGCTACTTTTCCATACTGCTTTACTTATGTGAAATTTTCATGCTACTTTTCTATGTTACTTTCCTTACTTGAGCTTTCCATGTTCTTTACTTACATGGGCTTTTCATGCTGCTTCACTTACTTAGGCTTTCCATGCTGATTCTCCACATTGCTTTACTTACTCAGGATTTATACATTACTTTACTTACTCAAAGTTTCCATGTTGCTTTCCTAAGCTTCTATATTTACTCAAAGTTTCCACGTTACTTTACTTACTCAGGATTTCCATGCTACTTTACTTACTCAAGTTTTTCACATTGATTTTTCACACTAATTTATTTACCTATGCTTTTCACACTACTTTACTTCGGATTTTCACACTACTTTTTTAGGCTACTTTACTTACTTGGGATTTCCACATTGCTTTACTTGGTTTTTCAATGTTGCTTTACTTTATTAGGCTTTTTATGATAATATACTTACTCGGGCTTTCTACATTGGTTTTCCATGCTACTTACTCAAGCTTTTCACGCTGCTTTACCATGCTACTTTACTTACTCAAGATTTCCATGCTACTTTACTTACTCAGACATTCCATGTTGGTTTACTTATTTAAGTTTTCTACACTACTTTTTCACATTATTTTACTTACTCGAGCTTTTCACACTGTTTTAATAACTCAATAATTATACATGTTTTTTCCATGCTACTTTACTTACTCACATTTTTCACATTGCTTTTCCACACTACTTTACTTACTCAAGATTTCCACACTAATTTTATATGCTACTTTAGTTACTCAGGATTTCCATGCTACTTTACTTGAGCTTCCCTTGCTACGTTTCCATGTTGCTTTACTTACTCAAGATTTTTAAACTAATTTACTTACTTGAGCTTTCCATGTTGCTTTACTTACTCAAGATTTTCACACTACTTTTCCACACTACTTTACTTAGTTAGGATAAAAATGCTACTTTACTTACTCAGGATTTTCATGCTACTTTACTTACTCTAGCATTTCATACTTATTTTCTATGTTGGTTTACTTACTCAAGCTTTCTGCATTACTTTAGTTACTCCAACTTTCCACGTTTTACTTACTTGGGATGTGCATGCTATTTTTCCATGCTAATTTATTTACTCAAGATTTTTACATTATTTTTTTTATGATACTTTACCTACTCAATATTTTCACACTGCTTTTCCTTGCCAATTTACTTACTTAGCTTTTCATGCTGGTTTACTTACTCGAGCGTTCCATGCTACTTTCCCATCTTACTTTACTTACTCAGGGTTTTCATACTACTTTTCTACACTACTTTAATTACTATGACTTTCCACATTGGTTTACTTACTTGGGCTTTCCACATTGATTTACTTACTTGAGATTTTTAGGCTTTACTTGGGATTTTCATGTTACTTTACCTACACAAGATTTTCACACTACTCTATTTTCTTAGGGTTTTCACTTTGTTTTTTTAAAATTACCTTACTTACTCAAGCTTTTCATGTTGCTTTACTTACTCAAGATTTCCACAATGATTTACTTACTTGAGATTTCTATGCTACTTTAGTTACTCAAGCTTTTTACATTGATTTTTCACATTGCTTTACTTACTCAAATTTTACATGTTGATTTTCCATACTGCTTTACTTTCTTGGCCTTTTCACACTGCTTTTCCATATTGCTTTACTTACTTGATCTTTCCACACTACTTTACTTACTCAAACTTTCTATGCTACTTTACTTACTCGAGCTTTTCACACTACTTTACTTACTCAAGTTTTCCACACTCCTTTATTTACTCAAGATTTCCACATTACTTTACTTACTTAGGCTTTCTAGACTATTTTTCCATGCTACTTTAGTTATTCAAGCTTTCCACACTACTTTTCCATGATGGTTTACTTGGGATTTCTATGCTACTTTACTTATTTACGCTTTCCACACTACTTTACTTACTCAAGTTTTCTATGTTATATTGATTACTCAAGCTTTCCATATTGCTTCACTTATTCAGACTTTCCATGTTGCTTTTTCACGCTCCTTTAATTAATTAGGCTTTCCATGCTACTTTATTTACTTGAGCTTTTCATGCCGCTTTACTTACTCTAGCTTTGCACGATGCTTTACTTAAATATGCTTTTCATGCTACTTTATTTACTCAAGATTTCCACACTATTTTTCTACGTTGCTTTACATAGTTAAGCTTTCCACATTACTTTACATACTCAGGCTTTCTACATTACATTTTCGTGATACTTTACATACTCAGGCTTTGCATGCTACTTTACTTACTCAAAATTTTCAAGTTAATTTATTTACTCAAGTTTTCCATGCTACTTTTCTATGCTAATTTATATACACAAGCTTTCAACACTGATTTTCCACACTACTTTATTTGCTCAAGCTTTCCTTACTACTTTACTTAGTCAAGCTTTCTAAGCTAGTTTTTTTACACTACTTTACTCACTCAGGCTTTCTACATTGCTCTACTTACTTGGTCTTTAAATGTTGCTTTACTTACTAATGTTTTCCATGTTGCTTTACTATTTTAGGCTTTCCATGATCTTTACTTATTCAGGCTTTCCATGTTGTTTTTCAATGCTCTTTACTTATTCAAGATTTTCATGTTGTTTTTTCATGCTACTTTACTTAGGTTTTCCACACTACTTTATGTTTTAGGGCTTTCCATTTTATTTTACTTACTTAAGCTTTCCATTATGCTTTATTTACTCAAGCATTCCACATTGTTCTACTTACTCAAGTTTTCCATGTTGCTTTACTTAATCATGTTTTTCACACTACTTCTTCATGTTGCTTTACTTACTCGAGCTTTCCATGTTTCTTTACTTATTTGTTTATTTGTGCATTACTTTACTTACTTGGGCTATCTGCATTGCTTTACTTACTTAGGATTTCCATGATACTTTAGTTACTCATGCTTTTCACACTACTTTACTTACTCAGGTTTTCTACTCTACTTTTCTATGCTGATTTATTTACTTAGTATTTCTACACTGCATTTCTATGTTTCTTTACTTACTCAAGTTTTATTTACTATTTTACTTATTCAGGATTTCTATGCTACTTTACTTAGGCTTTCCACATTTATTTTCTATGCTACTATACTTATTCAAGCTTTTTACATTATTTTTCCATGCTACTTTAGTTACTTAAGCTTTCCACATTGTTTTTTCATGCTACTTTACTTACTCGGGATTTCCATGTTGCTTTACTTACTCAAGATTTCCATGCTATTTTTATTATTCATGCTTTCCACATAATTTTACTTATGCAAGCTTTCCATGCTGCTTTTCCATGATACTCTACTTACTCAAACTTTTTACACTACTTTACTTAGGCATTCCATGTTGTTTTACTTACTTAGGCTTTCCATACTAGTTTTCCACATTGCTTTACTTACTCAAGGATTTTATATTACTTAAGTTTTTTATACTACTTTTCTATGTTAATTTTCTTACTCGAGCTTTCCATACTACTTTACTTACTTAGGCTTTCCATGTTGCTTTACTTACTCAAGCTTTCAATGCTGCTTTTCCATGATACTTTACTTACTAGAGCTTTCCATGCTCCTTTTCTATGTTGCTTTACTTATTCAAACTTTCGATGTTGCTTTTCTTACTTAGGGTTTCCACACTGCTTTTCCATAATACTTTACATACTTGAGCTTTCTACATTAATTTACTTACTCAATATTTCTATTCTACTTTTCCATGATGCTTTACTTACATGAGCTTTTCACATTGCTTTTCCACTCTACTTTATGTATTCAAGCTTTCCATGTTCTATTTACTCAAGATTTCCACATTGCTTTACATACTCAGGCTTTCTACACTACATTTCTTCATTGTTTTAATTACTCAGGCTTTCCATGCTATTTTTCCATATTGCTTTACATACTTAGGCTTTCAATGCTCCTTTTCCATGTTGATTTACCTACTTAGGCTTTCTACACTGCTTTACTTGCTTGAGATTTTCACACTATTTTACTTACTTGAGCTTTTCATGTTGCTTTTCCATTCTGCTTTATTTACTTAGGATTTCAGTGCTTCTTTACTTACTCAAACTTTCCATGCTACTTTTTCACACTGCTTTACTTATTCTATATTTCCACTCTAATTTACTTACTCGCTATTTTCAAGCTATTTTTTCACGTTGCTTTACTTACTCAAGCTTTTCACGCTGCTTTAATTACTTAAGATTTATACACTGCTTAACTTATTCAAGCTTTTAATGCTACTTTATTTGATTTTTTCACCCTTCTTTTCCTTGCTACTTTACTTGAAATTTTCACACTGCTTTTGCATGTTGTTTTACTTACTCAAGCTTTCCACCTTACTTTACTTGCTTGGGTTTTCTATGCTGCTTTACTTGAGCTTTCCACACTGATTTAATTACTCAAGATTTCTATGTTGCTTTACTTACTCATGATTTCTATGCTAGTTTTCCATACTGCTTTACTTACTTGGGTTTTTTCATCCTACTTTACGTACTCCAACTTTCTACACTATTTTTTAATATTGCATTACTTACTCGATCTTTCCATATTATTTTAATTACTCAAGCTTTCCACGTTGCTTTACTTACTCAAGATTTTCACTCTATTTTTCACATTACTTTACTTACTCAGGCTTTCCAGACTGCTTTACTTACTCAAGATTTCCATACTACTTTACTTACTTCAGATTTATACACTACTTTACTTAGTTAGGCTTTCTATGCTACTTTTTCATGTTGTTTTCCTTATTAAAGCTTTTCATACTGCATTATCTACTCACGCTTTCCACATTGATTTACTTACTCAAGCTTTTCAAGTTGGTTTTTTATGCTTCTTTATTTAATCGAGATTTTCACATTGATTTTTCATGCTACTTTACTTACATGTTATTTTTATATACTACTTTAATTACTTTGGCTTTCCACACTACTTTACTTTCTTAGGTTTTCCAAGCTACTTTTCCAAGGTTCTTTACTTACTGAGGCTTTCAAAGGTATTTTCCAAGCTACCTTTTTACTATGACTTTCCACTTTACTTTTTTATGTTGCTTTACTTATTTGAGTGTTCCATGTTGTTTTTTCATGCTGCTTTACTTAATCAAGCTTTCCACACTATTTTTTCAAACTACTTTATTTACTTAGGCTTTTCATGCTACTTTACTTACTCAAGCTTTCTATACTAATTTAGTTACTCTTGCTTTCCATGTTATTTTACTTACACAAGCTTTTCATGCTGCTTTGCTTACTCAAATTTTCCATGTTGCTTTACTTACTCAAGCTTTCAATGCTACTTTTCCATGTTGCTTTACTTACTTTAGATTTCTATGTTACTTTACTTACTTAGGCTTTCCATGCTACTTTACTTTCTCAAGATTTCCATATTGTTTTACTTACTTAAGATTTCCATACTACTTTACATACTCAGGGTTTCCATGCTACTTTACTTACTCAAGTTTTTCACATTGCTTTACTTACTCAGGCTTTCCATGATGCTTTACTTACTTGGGCTTTCCATGCTACTTTTCCATGTTGCTTTACTTACTCAGACTTTTCATGTTGCTTTACTTGGGCTTTCCATATTGATTTATTTACTCAAGATTTCCACATTATTTTACTTAGGATATCGACACTGCTTTTCTACACTACTTTACTTAGACTTTTTAGACTACTTTTCATTTTTGCTTTATTTACTTAGGATTTCCGTTCTACTTTTTCACACTACTTTACTTAGTCTTCCCACACTACTTTACTTACTCAAGCTTTCCATGTTGCTTTTCCACTTTGCTTTGCTTACTCAAGATTTTCATGTTACTTTAGTTATTTGGGATTTCCATGCTACTTTTCCACATTATTTTACTTACTCAAAATTTTCATTATGCTTTACTTAATATTTTCATAATATTTTTTCATACTGCTTTACTTACTTAGGCTTTCCACATTGCTTTACCTACTCAGGCTTTCCATGCTGCTAGACTTACTTGAGCTTTCTATGTTACTTTACTTACTCAAGCTTTCCATGCTACTTTACTTACTCAGGATTTCTACATAGCTTTTCATTACTGCTTTACTTGTTTAGGTTTTCCATGCTCATTTTTTATGTTCCTTTATTCACTCAAGGTTTCCATGCTACTTTTCATACTCAAACATTACATGTTTCTTTTCTATGCTACTTTACTTAGTTCAGCTTTCCACACTACTTTACTTACTCAGGATTTCATGTTGCTTTACTTGGGCTTTTCATGCTACTTTTCCACATATATTTACTTATTCTGACTTTGCATGCTACTTTTTTATGATGCTTTACTTACTTGAACTTTTCACATTTCTTTTCCATCCTACTTTATTTACTCAATCTTTCCATGCTTCTTTACTTTCAATGTTGCTTCACTTACTCGAGCTTTCCATGCTACTTTACTTATTCAAGATTTCCATGCTACTTTTTTATGGTGCTTCACTTACTTGGGCATTCCATACTTCTTTAATTACTCAAGCTTTCCATGTTGATTTTTTATGCTACTTTTTTATACTGATCTACTAACTTGAGCTTTCTACATTGCTTTACTTACTTGAGCTTTCTACATTGCTTTACTTACTTGAGCTTTCTACGTTGCTTTACTTACTTGGGCATTCCATCTTGCTTTATTTACTTAAGTTTTTTACCCTACTTTTCTATTTTGCTTTACTTACTTGAACTTTCAATGTTGCTTTACTTATGTGAGCTTTCCATGTTACTTTACTTACTCAAGCTTTCCACACTACTTTACTTATTTAATACTTTCACACTACTTTAATTACTTAGGCGTTTCATACTACTTTACTTACTTAGGTTTTTCATGATGCTTTACCTACTCATGATTTCCATGCCTCTTCTTTATGTTATTTTACTTATTTGGACTTTCAACATTGTTTTTCTACATTGCTTTATCTACTCTAGCTTCTCATGCTACTTTTCCACATTGCTCTACTTACTCAGGCTTTCCATGCTATTTTACTTACTCAAAATTTTTGTGTTGCTTAAATTACTCAAGATTTTTATAATGATTTACTTACTCAGGGTTTCTATGCTACTTTACTTTCTCGAGATTTATATGCTACTTTACTTACTCAAACTTTCCATGCTACTTTACTTACTCAAGATTTCTACGTTGCTTTATTTACTCAAACTTTTCACTATAATTTACTTGATCTTTTCATACTTCTTTTTCATGCTACTTTACTTACCCAAGTTGTCATGTTACTTTACTTACTCAAGATTTCCACACTACTTTACTTATTTAGGCTTTCCATGCTACTTTTTCATACTACTTTGCTTAATCAATCTCTCTATGCTAGTTTACGTACTCAAGCTTTCCATGCTACTTTTCCATGATACTTTAATTACTTGGGATTTCCATGCTACTTTACTTACTTGAGATTTATATGCTATTTTTTCACACTGCTTTACTTACTTGATCTTTCCATGTTGTTTTACTTACTTCTACTTTCCACACTACTTTTCTACCCCATTTTACTTATTCATGCTTTTCACACTATTTTTTCATGCTGCTTTACTTATTTGGGTTTTTCATAGTACCTTTCCATGTTTCTTTACTTACTCAAACTCTCCATGTTATTTTATTTACTCAAGATTTTCACGCTACTTTACTTACTCAAGCTTTCCATGTTACTTTACTTACTAGGATTTTCCATGCTCATTTTCTATGCTATTTTACTTACATGATATTTCTATGCTACTTTTTCATGCTACATTAATTACTCATACTTTTCATGCTACTTTATTTACTCAAGATTTCCATGCTACTTTACTTATTTAAGATTTCCATGTTGCTTTTCCACATTGCTTTAATTACTTATAATTTACATGTTATTTTACTTACTCAAGCTTTCTATGTTTCTTTACTTTCCATGCTACTTTACTTTCTCAGGATTTCCATGCTACTTTATTTACTCAAGATTTCTACACTACTTTACTTGCTTGGGCTTTCCATGCTACTTTTTCCATATTGCTTTAATTATTCAAGATTTCCACACTACTTTACTTACTTGATCTTTCCATGCTACTTTACTTACTCAAGATTTTCTTGTTGCTTCTTAATGATACTTTTCCACGCAGCTTTACTAACTTGAGCTTTCTTCATTACTTTACTTACTTAAGCTTTTCACGTTACTTTACTTATTTTCACTTTTCGTGATGGTTTACTTATTCAAGTTTTCCACATTGTTATTCCATGCTACTTTACTTGCTCAAGCTTTCCACACTACTTTTCCATGTTGTTTTACTTATTCAAGATTTCTATGCTACTTTTCAACACTGCATTACTTACTCAGACTTTCCACACCACTTTACTTGGTCGAGCTTTCCACATTTTTCCATGCTACTTTACTTACTCAGGCTTTCCACATTAATTTATTCACTTCGATTTTCCACACTTCTTTACTTACTCAGGCTTTCCATGCTTATTTTCCACATTTTTTTACTTACTCGATATTTCCACACTACTCTACTTACTTGAGCTTTCCACACTACTTTTTTATACTAATTTACTTACTCAAAATTTTCACACTATTTTAATTACTCAAGCTTTCTAACTACTTTTCCATATTGCTTTACTTACATAAGATTTTCATGCTACTTTTTTCACGTTGCTTTACTTACTCAAGCTTTCCATGTTGCTTTACTTACTTGGGCTTTCCACGTTGTTTTTCTATGTTGATTTACTAACTCAAGCTTTTTACACTGCTATAGTTACTTGAGCTTTCCATGTTACTTTACTTACTCAGGATTTTTAAGCTACTTTACTTACTCTGGCTTTCAATCATACTCTACTTATGCTTTCTACGTTGATTTTCCATGCTCCTTTACTTACTCAAGATTTTCATGTTGTTTTACTTGAGATTTTTATGCTACTTTTACAAACTTCTTTACTTGATCAGCCTTTCCATGCTACTTTACTTACTCAGGATTTACATATTGCTTTACTTACTCAAGCTTTCCACTTCACTTTACTTACTCAAGCTTTACACATTGCTTTATTTAATCAGGCTTTCAATGCTACTTTACTTACACGATCTTTTCATGTTGCTTTTCCATACTACTTTATTTAATTAGTCTTTCTACACTAATGTTTTATGTTACTTTTCTTACTTGGGCTTTCCACAGTGTTTTTCCACATTTTCTTAATTACTCAAGATTTTCAAACTACTTTTCCATGTTTTACATACTCAGGGTTTTTTTGCTGCTTTTCCATGCTACTTTACTTACTTGAGATTTCATGTTGCTTTACTTACTTGGGCTTTCTATGCTACTTTACTTACTTAGGATTTTGATACTAATTTTCCACACTACTTTAATTACCTTGACTTTCCACATTGCTTTTTCATGAGGCTTTTCTTACTAAATTTTTCTAGACTAATTTTTAACGGTACTTTAGTTACTCATGTTTTTCATGTTATTTTACTTACTCAAGATTTTTACACTACTTTACTTACTTAGGCTTTCCATGCTAGTTTTCTCACTCAAACTTTCCATGCTCCTTTTCCACACTACTTTGCTTAGGCTTTCCATGCTACTTTTCTATGTTGCATTATTAACTCAAGATTTCCATCCTACTTTTCCAAGCTACTTTACTTAATCAAGATTTTTATTTTGATTTTTCATGTTACTCTACTTACTCAAGCTTTTCAAGGTATTTTACTTACTCAAGGTTTCTAAATTGTTTAACTTACTCTAGCTTTCAACACTACTTTTCCATGTTGCTTTACTTATTTGAGCTTTCCACGTTTTTTTACTTACTTAGGTTTTCTATGTTGATTTACTTGCTTAGGCTTTCCACATTATTTTTTCATGCTACTTTACTTATTGGAGATTTCTACGCTAATTTTTTACACTACTTTACTTACTCAGACTTTCCACACTACTTTTCCATGTTGTTTTACTTAATTGAGCTTTCCATAATATTTTTCTATGCTACTTTATATACTATGGCTTTCCACATTACTTTACTTACTCAAGCTTTCCACACTTCTTTTCTATGTTGTTTTACTTACTCAGGCTTTCCATGTCACTTTACTTACTCTGGGTTTTCATGTTGCTTTACTTACTCTAGCTTTTCATGTTACTTTTTTATGTTTCTTTACTTACTCAGGGTTTTCACAGTGCTTTACTTACTTGAGCTTTCCACTCTATTTTACTTATTCAAGCTTTTCACACTATTTTTCCACATTGCTTTACTTATTCAGGCTTTCCATTCTACTTTTCCATGCTATTTTATTTACTCAAGCTTTTGACATTGTTTTATTTAATCAAGTTCTGGACACTACTTTACTTACTCATGCTTTCTATGCTACTTTACTTACTTGGACTTTTCATGCCACTTTAGTTAATCAGGGTTTTTAAACTACTTCTCAACTTTGCTTTACTTACTCAGGCTTTCCATGCTACTTGAGCATGATGATTTAATTAATCGATCTTTCTATGTTGCTTTTCCATACTGCTTACTTACTCGAGATTTCTATTCTACTTTTCCACACTGCTTTATTTAGGCTTTCCATGCTATTTTTTATGTTGATTTACTTGGGTTTTTCACACAGCTTTTTCATGTTACTTTCATTACTTGATCTTTTCACACTATTTTACATACTCATGCTTTTCATGCTTCTTTATTTACTTAGGCTTTTCATGCTACTTTTTTGTGCTACTTTACTTACTCAGACTTTCTATACTCATTTTGCACACTGCTTTGCTTACTTTGGATTTACATGCTACTTTTACATGCTTCTTTACTTACTCACACTTTACATGCTACTTTATTTTGTCAAGCTTTCCACACTGGTTTACTTAATTAACCTTTCTAATTTGATTTTCAATGCTACTTTACTTACTTGGGCTTTCCCCACTGCTTTACTTACTCAGGATTTCTAAGCTTTTTTACTTACCCAAGCATTCAACACTACTTTTCCACACAACTTTATTTACTCAAGCTTTCCATGCTACTTTAATTACTTGAGCTTTCCATGTTTCTTTACTTACTCAGACTTTCTATGCTGCTTTACTTAATCATACTTTACACACTAGTTTATTTACTTACGATTTGGACACTACTTTACTTACTTGAGCTTTCCACACTACTTTTTGGTGATGTTTTACTTCCTTGATATTTACATACTAATTTACTTACTCGAGCTTTCCATGTTGCTTTACTTACTCAGGATTTTCACATTGCTTTACTTACTCAAGTTTTACATGTTACTTTTCCACACTACTTTACTTAATCTGGCTTTCCACATTTCTTCACTTATTCAAGATTTTTATGTTGTTTTTCCACGTTGCTTTACTTAGGTTTTCCATATTATTTTACTTCTTCAGGATTTCTAGGTTACTTTACTTAAGCTTTCTACTTTGCTTTACTTACTAGAGCTTTCCACGTTGCTTTACTTACTCAGGCTTTTTACACTATTTTACTTACTTGGGATGTCCATGTTATTTCATGTACTTGGGCTTTCCACACTACTTTTACACGTTACTTTTTAACATTTCTTTACTTGTTTGGCCTTTAGACACTTCTTTACCTACTTAGGCTTTACAAGTTGATTTACTTACTCGAGATATCCAAACTTCTTAACTTATTCAAGCTTTTCACACTACTTTAATTGAGATTTTCATGATGCTTTACTTTCTTCAGTTTTCCATGTTGCTTTACTTACTTAGGATTTCCATGCTATTTTACTTTCTCAAAATTTTCATGTTATTTTTCCAAGATACTTTACTTACTCAAACTTTTTACACTACTTTTCTATGCTACTTTACTTCCTTAGACTTTTCACACTACTCCATAATGCTTTACTTACTTAGGCTTTAAATGCTGCTTTACTTACTCGATCTTTTCAACTACTTTTATTTGTTTCTTTACTTACTCGAGCTTTCTATATTACTTTACTTACTTGAGCTTTCCACTCTACTTTAATTACTCGAGCTTTCCACACTACTTTAATTACTCAGGCTTTCCATGCTACTTTACTTACTCAAGCTTTCTACACTGCTTTTCTATGTTACTTCACTTGAGCTTTATAAACTTATTTCTTAGGCTACTTTACATACTCAGGCTTTCCATATTGCTTTTCCATCCTACTAACTTATTCAGGCTTTCCATGTCGATTTACTTACTAAGGCTTTCTACATTGCTTTTTTATGCTAGTTTACTACTCGAGCTTTCCATGCTACTTTACTTACTCTAGCTTTTTATGTTGGTTTTTAATGTAGCTTTACTTACTAAGGATTTCTACATTGATTTACTTACTTGGTATTTCCATGCTACGTTACTAACTTGAGCTTTCTAAACTAATTTTCCATGTTGCTTTACTTACTCAAGCTTTCCATGTTTCTTTTCATGCTGCTTTACTTACTCAGGCTTTCCATGCTGCTTTACTTACATAGGCTTTCTACATTGCTTTACTTACTCAAACTTTACATGCTACTTCTCTATGCTTGAGATTTCTACACCACTTCACTTACTTGGGCTTTCCATGTTACTTTACTTACTTGGGCTTTTTATTCTAGTTTTTCATACTGCTTCACTTACTCGAGCTTTCCATGCTGCTTTACTTAGTTGATATTTTTACACCTATTTACTTACTCAGGTGTTCCACACTACTTTACTTACTCAATATTTTCATGATGCTTTTCCATGATACTTTACTTAGGCTTTTTATATTGCTTTGTTATTTTACTTTACTTACTCATGTTTTTTATGCTACTTTACTTACTCGAGCTTTCCACACTACTTTACTTACTCAGGCATTTCATTCTACTTTACTTACTCAAGCTTTCCACATTGTTTTTTTTACATTTCTTTACTTACTCAATTTTTCTATGATACTTTACTTACTCAAGCTTTCCATAGTTCTTTTCCATGTTGTTTTATTTACTCAAACTTTTCACACTACTTTACTTACTCAGACTTTCCACATTGCTTTACTTAGACTTTTCAACCTACTTTACTTACTCGTGATTTCAACATTATTTTATCATGTTTCTTACTTTCTCATGTTTTCTACGTTGTTTTACTTATTCAAGATTTCCATACTACTTTACTTACTTAGGCTTTCCATGCTTTTTTTTTCAACTACTTTACTTACTCAAGATTTTCATGCTATTTTACTCACTCAAGCTTTCTACATTGCTTTTCCATGTTGCTTTACTTACTCAAGGTTACTTCATTGCTTTTCTATGCTTATTTATGTACTCAAGATTTTCACTCTCCTTTATTGAATTGGGCTTTCCACTTTTACATGTTTATTTACTTATTCAGTATTTCCATGTTGCTTTAATTACTCAATCTTTTCATGCTACTTTCCATGCTACTTTTTCATGTTGCTTTACTTACTTAGGCTTTCCATACTTCTTGTCCACATTGTTTTACTAACTTAAAATTTTCACATTGCTTTACTTACTCAAGTTTTCCATGCTAATTTAATTTCTTGAGATTTCTATATTGCTTTTCCATACTACTTTACTTACTCAATCTTTATATGCTACTTTTCCATGTTGATTTACCTACTCAGGGTTTCCACCCTTCTTTTCCACTCTACTTTTCCATGCTACTTTACTTACATAGGATTTCCATGCTACTTTATTTACTTAGATTTTTTACACTACTTTTATATGCCATTTTAATCATTTGAGATTTCTACGTTGCTTTTCTATATTGCTTTACTTACTCAGGATTTTTATGTTGCTTTACTTACTCAAGTTTTCCATGTTACTTTATTTACTCAAGATTTTCACATTACTTTTCCATGTTAATTTAATTACTCAAATTTTCTATGTTACTTTATTTACTCAAGCTTTTCATGTTGATTTACTTATTCGAGCTTTTTATGCTACTTTTCCATGATACTTTACTTAAGCTTTCCTTGCTGCGTTTCCACACTATTTTACTTACTCAAGCATTCCATACTACTTTACTTACTTAGGTTTTCCATGCTACTTTTTCATACTGCTTCACTTAATTGAGCTTTCCAAGCTACTTTACTTAATCAAACTTTCCATGCTACATTACTTAATCAGGCTTTCCACACTACTTTACTTACTTGGGCTTTCCACATTGTTTTACTTACTCAGGATTTTCATACTACTTTTTCACACTGCTTTACTTACTCTAGATTTCCACATTGTTTTTCCATGCTACTTTACCTACTTGGAATTTACAGGCTACTTTTCCACCATGCCTTACTAGTGCTTTCCACACTATTTTACTTACTCAGGATTTATATTCTGCTTTTCCACATTACTTACTATATCTTTGCACACTAATTTTACATGTTGCTTTACTTACTCAGGCTCTCGACATTGATTTTCCATATTGCTTTACTTACTTGAGCTTTCCACGATACTTTACTTACTCAGAATTTACATGCTACATTTCCATGTTACTTTACTTACTCAAGCATTCCACACTACTTTTCCACATTATTTTACTTAGATAAGCTTTCTATGTTATTTTAATTATCTAAGATTTCCACACTACTTTACTTACTTAGGCTTTTCATGCTACTTTACTTACTCGAGCTTTCCATGTTGCTTTTACATGTTATTTTACTTACTCGAGATTTTTGCTCTACTTTTCTATGTCACTTTACCTACTTCAGCTTTTCATGTAGCTTTTTCATGTTACTTTACTTACTCAAATTTTCCACACTATTTTTCAATGCTACTTTACTTACTCAAGCTTTCCGCACTACTTTTCTATGTTGCTTTACTTACTCGGGCTTTCCACACTATTTTACTTACTCAAATATTCCACATTACTTTTCTACATTATTTTACTTACTCAAGCTTTCCATGCTATTTTTCCATGATATTTTACTTACTTGGGCTTTCCATATTCCTTTTCCACATTGCTTTACTTACTCAGACTTTCTATGCTACTTTACTTACTTGAGATTTTATCATTGCTTTTCCACCCTAATTTACATACTCAAGATTTCTATCCTACTTTACTTAATTAAGATTTCCACACTATTTTTTCATGCTACTTTACTAACTCAAGCTTTCCATGTTGATTTACTTACTCAGGCTTTTCACGTTGCTTTACTTATTTGGGATTTCCATGCTGCATTTCTACAGTTATTGACTTACTCAGGCTTTCCACCCTACTTAAGATTTCTATGTTGCTTTACTCAGTTGAGCTTTACATGCTACTTTACTTACTCCAGCTTTTCACACTAATTTTCCATGTTGTTTTACTTACTCAAGTTTTCCATATTGCTTTACTTACTTGGGCTTCCACATTGCTTTACTTACTTTAGGTTTCCATGTCGCTTTCCCACACTGCTTTATTTACTCGAGATTTCCATGTTTCTATAATTACTCAGGCTTTCCATGCTACTTTACTTACTTGATATTTCCACACTAATTTTCCATGTTAATTTACTTACCTAGGATTTCCATGCTACTTTACTTACTCAAGCTTTCCACACTGCTTTTCCAAACAACTTTACTTACTCAAACATTCCACACTACTTTACTTTGATTATCCATGTTGCTTTAGTTACTTAGGTTTTCCATGCTACTATATTTAATCAAGCTTTCCACATTGCTTTTCCATACTACTTTACTTACTCGGGTTTTTCACTCTATATTTATACACTACTCTACTTACTCAAGCTTTCCATGCTACTTTACTTACTCAAGATTTCCATGATGCTTTACTTATTTTAGCTTTATACATTACTTTTTTGCATTGCTTTACTTACTTGGGCTTTCCACACTGCTTTACTTACTCAACTTTCCACATTATTTTTCCACGTTGCTTTAATTACTAATATTTTTCACATTTTTATTCCACATTGCTTTACTTACTCAAACTTTCCACACTACTTTACTTACTCAAGCTTTTCGTGCTACTTTTTCACATTGCTTTACTTACTTAGGCTTTCCACACTACTTTACATACTCAAGCTTGCCAGGCTACTTACTCAAGTTTTTCACATTGCTTTTTCATGCTACTTTACTTAGTCAAGCTTTCAACGCTGCTTTACTTACTCAAGCTTTTCACATTGCTTTACTTACTTAGGATTTACATGCTACTTTACTTAATTTCATATTCCATGCTACTTTTTTATGTTACTTTACTTATTCAAGGTTTTTATGTTGCTTTACTTACACCAAATTTTTATGTTACTTTACTTATTTAGGCTTTGCGTGCTAATTTATTTACTCAAGCTTTCTACACTGATTTTCAATATTTCTTTACTTACTTATCCTTTTCACATTTATTTTTCACTCTACTTTACTTACTCTCCTTTACTTACTTGAGCTTTTCAAAATATTTTTCCATGCTATTTTGCTTACTCAAGATTTTCATGCTGCTTTTCTACACTATTTTACATACTATGACTTTCCACATTGGTTTATGTACTTGCATTTTCCACATTGATTTATTTAATCAAGGTTTTCATACTACTTTTCAGGCTTTACTTACTTGAAATTTCCATGTTGCTTTAGCCACTCAAGCTTTCCATGATGCTCTACTTTCTTAGGCTTCTCACGTTTTTCCACACTACTTTACTTACTCAAGCTTTCCACACTACTTTACTTGGGTTTTCCATGCAGGTTTACTTACAAAGCTTTCCACACTACTTTACTTACTTGGGCTTTCCATGTTGCTTTAATTACTCAAGATTTCAATGTTGTTTTACTTACTTGATCTTTCTACACTATTTTTCAATGCTACTTTACCTAATCAAGGTTTTCATAATAATTTTTCACATTGCTTTACTTACTTGAGATTTCCACATTGCTTTTCCATTTTTCTTTATTTTTTTAGTCTTTCCACACTACTTATTCATACTACTTTACTTAAGCTTTCCATGCTGCTTTATTTACTTAGGCTTTACACGTTGCTTTTCTTACTCAAGCTTTCCATGTTGCTTTACTTACTCAAGATTTTGACACTCTTTTACTTTCTTGATCTTTCCATGCTCCTTTAATTACTCATGCTTCCCACACCGTTTCACTTACTTGAGCTCTCCATGTTGTTTTTCAATGCTACTTTATTTACTCAAGCTTTCCACACTACTTTTCCATGTTAGTTTACTTACTTGGGCTTTCCACACTACTTTACTTATTCAAGCTTTTCATGTTGCTTTACTTACTCAAGTTTTTCATGTTTTTTTTACTTACTCAAGTTTTCCATGCTGCTTTATGTAATCAAGTTTTTCATGCTACATTTTCATTCTTTTTTACTTAATTAAGATTTCCACATTGCTTTGCTTAATATGGATTTGCACATTGCTTTACTTAATTGAGCTTTTCATATTGCTTTACTTAATCAAGATTTCCACACTACTTTTCCACATTGCCTTAATAGTCTAGCTTTTCACATTGATTTTCCATACTACTTTACTTACTTGAGCTTTTCATGCATCTTTTCAATGTTACTTTACTTACTCAAGATTTTTACACTATTTTTTAACAATAATTTACTTACTTAATCTTTCCATGCTGCTTTACTTAGATTTTCCACGCTACTTTCCTTACTTGAGCTTTCCATGCTGCTTTATTTACTTGGGTTTTTCATGCTACTTTACTTACTCAAGCTTTCCATGATGCTTTTCTATGTTGCTTTACTTATTTAGGGTTTTCACACTACTTTGCCATGTTGTTTTAGTTACTCAGGTTTTCCACAATACTGTACTTACTCAAGCTTTCCATGTTGCTTTACTTACTCAGGCTTTACATGTTACTTTACCACATTGTTTTACATACTCAAGATTTACAAGCTTCTTTTCTTACTTGAGCTTTTCATGCTGCTTTAATTACTTGGGCTTTCCACGTTATTTTTCTATGCTACTTTGCTTACTCAAGATATTGGTGTTGCTTTATTTACTTGGGCTTTTCATGCTCCTTTACTTACTAAAGATTTCAATGTTACTTTTCCAAGCTACCTTACTTACTCAAGCTTTCTACTCTTCTTTACTTTCCACACTGCTTCACTTACTTAAGCTTTCTATCCTAATTTTCCACCTTACTTTTTTTACATAGGCTTTCCACACTACTTTTCCATGCTGCTTTACGTACTTGAGCTTTTCATGATGCTTTACTTATTCAGGATTTTCACACTAGTTTTTCATGATGCTTTACTTAGACAGACATTCTATGCTACTTTACTTACTCAAGATTTTTATGTTGCTTTTTCATGCTAGTTTTCCACACTACTCTACTAACTCAAGCTTTCCACATTAATTTAATTACTCAGGATTTACACTTTAGTTTACTTGATATTTTCACACTACTTTACTTACTCAAGCTTTGCACACTACTTTACTTAATCAAGTTTTTGCCACTACTTTTCCATATTGATTTACTTGATATTTCTAAGCTACTTTTCTATGTTGCTTTACTTATGTGATATTTTCAAGCTACGTTACTTACTCATACCTTCCACACTATTTTACTTACTCGAGCTCTCCACACTACTTTACTTACTCAAGCTTTCCATGCTACTTTACTTACTCATATTTTTCATGTTACTTTATTTACTCAGGCTTTCCATGTTTTTTTACTTACTTGAGCTTTCCAAGATGATTTTCTACGTTACTTTACTTAATCAAGATTTTCATATTGCTTTTACATGATGCTTTACCTACTCGAGCTTTCTATATTATTTTATTTACTTGACCTTTCCATGCTACTTTTTCATGTTGCTTTAATAAGACTTTCCATGTTGTTTTACTTACATGGGTTTTTCACGTTGCTTTACTTACTCAAACTTTCCATGCTACTTTACTTACTCAAGATTTTTGCAATGCTTTACGTACTTAGGATTTCCACACTAATTTTCTTAATTAGGTTTTCCATGTTGTTTTACGTACTCTAGTTTTCCACATTACTTTACTTACTCAAGCTTTTCAAGCTCCTTTTCCATGCTAATTTACTTACTCAAGATTTCCATATTGCTTTACTTACTCAGGATTTCCACATTGATTTTCCATGATGCTTTACTTACTCAAGATTTTCACACTGCTATACATACTCAAGTTTTCCATACTACTTTACTTACTTTAACTTTCCACTCTACTTTACTTACTTGAGCTTTGCATGCCACTTTACTTACTCAAGATTTCCATACTGGTTTACTTAGAATCTCCACATTGCTTTACTTACTTAGGCTTTCCATGCTATTTTACTTAATCGAGCTTCTATGCTACTATACTTACTTGAGATTTCCATGCTACTTTTCCATGTTGCTTTACTTACTTGGGCTTTCCACACTATATTTTCATGCTACTTTACTTACTCGAGCTTTCTATACTAGTTTACTTACTCAGGATTTCTACATTGTTTTACTTAAGTTTTCCATGTTGCTTTTTCACCCTACTTTACTTTATCAAGATTTCCACGCTACTTTTTCATGCTACTTTACTTACTTGGGTTTTATAAACTACTTTTCCATGTTTTACTTACTCGAGCATTCCATGTTATTTTAGTTACTAAGGCTTTTCACGTTGGTTTAATTATTTAGGATTTCCATGCTAATTTTCTTTGCTACTTGGCTTTTCAATGCACATTTTCCATGTTGCTTTACTTACTCAAGTTTTCCATGCTACTTTTATATATTGCTTTACTTACTAATACTTTTCACACTAGTTTATTTACTCGAGCCTTCCATGCTTCTTTTCCATGCTTGTTTTCCATGTTTCTTCACTTACTCAAGATTTTTATGTTGATTTTCCATGTTGCTTTACTTATTCGAGATTTCCACATCACTTTACTTAATCAAACTTTCTAAATTATTTTATATACTCAAGCTTTGCATACTGCTTTTGCACATCGCTTTATTCATTTGGGCTTTCCACATTACTTTTCCATTCTGCTTTACATACTCAAGCTTTTCACGCTACTTTACTTACTCAAACTTTCCACGTTGTTTTAATTAATCAAGCTTTTTATGCTATGTTTCCATAATTTTTTACTTACTCAAACTTTTCACATTATTTTTTCATGTTGCTTTACTTACTCAATATTTATACATTGTTTTTCCATGCTATTTCACTTAATCTGGCTTTCAACATTGTTTTACTTACTTGGGCTTTCCACCCTATTTTACTTATTTGGGCATTCTACACTACTTTTCCATGCTAATTTACTTAAGATTTTTACACTACTATTCTATGATATTTTACTTGCTTAAGCTTTCCATGATGCTTCATTTAATTGAGCTTTCCACCCTACTTTACCTACTCAGGCTTTTCACACTACTTTTCCATCTTGATTTACTTACTCAAGATTTCCATGCTACTTTACTTATTCAAGCTTTCCAAGCTACTTCACTTAAGATTTATACACTATTTTTCCATGTTACTTTACTTAATCAAGCTTTATATACTATATTTCCATGTTAATTTACTTACTTAGGCTTTCAACACTAATTTTTCATGCTACTTTAATTACTCAGACTTTTCATATTGCTTTTTCATGTTACTTTACTTACTCAAGATTTGTACATTAGTTTTCCACATTGCTTTACTTACTCAAGCTTTCTATGCTACTTTACTTACTTGATCTTTCCACGTTGCTCTTCCACCTTGTTTTACTTATTTACACTTTCCATGTTGTTATTCCATGCTACTTTACTTAGGTTTTCTACACTACTTTTCATGTTGCTTTACTTACTCAAACTTTCCATGCTATTTTACTTACTCAAAATTTTCACGCTACATTACTTACTCAAGCTTTCCATGCTATTTTTATATGTTATTTTAATTAATCAAACTTTCCACACTCTTTTGCTACACTGCTTTACTTACTCAAGATTTCTATATTACTTTTCCACATTGTTTTACTTACTCTTACTTTCCACACTGCTTTATTTACTTAGGATTTTCATGCTACTTTTCCATGTTATTTTACTTACTCAGGCTTTTCATTTTGGTTTAATTATTCATACTTTCCATGCTAATTTTCCTTGCAACTTTACTTACTCAAATTTTTGATGCTCATTTTCCATGTTGCTTTACATACTCAAGTTTTTCATGCTACTTTTATACACTGCTTGACTTACTCATACTTTTCACACTGATTTATTTACTTGAGGTTTCCACGCTTCTTTTCCGTATTTCTTCACTTAATTGAGATTTCTATGTTGCTTTTCCACATTGCTTTACTAATTTAGGCTTTACACATTGCTTTACTTACTCAAGCTTTCAACATTATTTTCCATACATGAGCTTTCCACACTATTTTTCCATATTGCATTACTTATTTGGGCTTTCCAAACTGCATTTCCGTGATGCTTTACATACTCGATGTTTCCACACTAGTTTACTTGCTTGAGCTTTCCACATTATTTTACTTAATCAAGCTTTTTATGATAATTTTCTATAATGTTTTACTTACTCTAAATTTTCACATAGATTTTTCATGTTTCTTTACTTACTCAAGATTTTGACGTTGCTCTACCATTCTACTTTACTTAATCTAGATTTCAACATTATTTTATGTACTCAAGCTTTCGACCCTGCTTTACTTATTTGGGCATTCTAAACTACTTTTCCATGCTACTTTATTTACTTAAGCTTTCCATGCTACTATTCCATACTACTTTACTTAGTCAAGCTTTCCAAGATGTTTTATTTTATTGAGCTTTCCACTCTACTTTACTTACTTAGGATTTTCACACTACTTTTTCACCTTAATTTACTTACTCAAGATTTACATGCTACTTTACTTATTCAGGCTTAAAAAGATGCTTCACTTACTTAGGATTTCCACATGACTTTTACATGCTACTTTACTTAATCAGACTTTCTACACTGCCTTTCCATGTTGCTTTACTTACTCAAGCTTTCAACACTAATTTTCCATGCTCCTTTAATTACTTAGGCTCTCCACGTTGTTTTTCCATGTTACTCTACTTACTGAAGATTTATATGCTTGTTTTCCACATTGATTTACTTACTCAAGCTTTCTATGCTACTTTACTTACTTGGTCTTTCCATGTTGCTTTCACACCTTGTTTTACTTAGGCTTTTCATGCTACTTTAGATAGGTTTTCTACACAATGTTTTCATGTTGCTTTACTTAATTAGGCTTTCCATGTTATTTTACTTACTCAAACTTTTCATGTTGCATTACATGCTCAAGATTTCCATGCTACTTTAATATGCTACTTTACTTACTCAAACTTTTAACACTCTTTTTCTACACTACTTTACTTACTCAAGCTTTTTACATTACTTTTCCATGCTGATTTACTTACTCATAGTTTCCACACCACTTTATTTACTTGGGATTTCCATGCTGCTTTTCTATATTGTTTTACTTACTCAAGATTTCTATGTTTTTTTTCCACACTACTTTAATTACTTAAGCTTTTCACACTACTTTACTTACTCTAGCTTTCCACATTGTTTTACTTATTCAAGCTTTCCATGTTGCTTTACATACTCAGGCTTTCTATGCTGCTTTACTTACTTATAAATTCCATGCTAATTTACTTACTCGAGATTTTCATATTACTTTACTTACTTGAGCATTATACGCTTCTTTTCTACACTATTTTACTTTCTCGAGGTTTTCACATTGATTTTCCTTATTTTTTTAATTACTCAGGCTTTTCACATTACTTTAATTACTTGATCTTTTCATACAACTTTTCTATACTAGATTACTTACTCAAGCTTCCTATGTTACTTTAGTTATTGGAGTTTTTCACACTGATTTTACATGTTACTTTACTTATTCGACCTCTCCATGCTACTTTACTTACTCGATCTTTCTACACTACTTTTCCATCCTACTTTCGATACTTGGGCTTTCCATACTACTTTACTTACTCAAGCTTTCCACACTGATTCGCTATGTTATTTTACTTGAGCTTTCCATAATTCTTTTCCATGCTACTTTAGTTACTCATGGTTTCCATGCTGCTTATGTACTTGGGCTTGCAATGTTGATTTACTTAATTAGGTTTTCCATACTCTTTTACTTACTTAAAATCTTCACATTGCTTTACTTACTCTAGCTTTTCACACTACTTTTCCATGTTGCTTTACTTACTAAGGATTTCTATGTTGCTTTACTCACTTGGACTTTCCATATTGCTTTACTAACTCAAGTTTTCAACACTACTTTTCCACATTACTTTACTTACTCAAGCTTTCAACACTTCTTTTCCATGTTGCTTTACTTACTTGAGCTTTCTATGCTGATTTACTTACTCAAGATTTCCATGGTACTTTACTTGCTCAAGCTTTTCATGTTATTTTTATATGCTCAAGCTTTCCACAACACTTTACTTACTTGAGATTTCCATGCTACTTTAATTACTCAAGCTTTCTATGCTACTTTACTTACTCAAGCTTTTCACACCTATTTACTTACTCAGATGTTCCACACTACTTCCCTTAGGATTTTCATGCTACTTTTCCCTGCTACTTTACTTACTCAGGCTTTTTATACTACTTTTCTATTTTGCTTTACTTTCTCAAGTTTTTCACACTAATTTACTTACTCAGGCTTTCCATGTTTCTTGACTTACTCAAGCATTCCACGTTGCTTTACTTACTCAAGATATGTACTTTATTTTTCCACATTGCTTTACTTGAATTTTTCATACTAATTTTCCATGTTGCTTTACTTACTCAAACTTTTCACACTGCTTTACTTACTCAGACTTTCTACACTACTTTTCTATGTTTCTTTACTTATTTAGACTTTTCACCCTACTTTACTTACTCATGCTTTCAACAATGCTTTTCCATGATTCTTTACTTTCTCATGTTTTTTACACTATTTTACTTACTCGAGATTTACATGCTACTTTACTTAAGATTTCCACACTATTTTTCTAAACTAATTTACTTACTCAAGCTTTTCATGCTACTTTACTCACTCAAGCTTTATACACTACATTTCCATCTTACTTTACTTACTTTAGCTTATCACATTACTTTTCTATGCTACTTTACTTACCCGAGCTTTTCATGTTGATTTCATGACTCAAGCTTTCTACAATGTTTTTTCATGTTGCTTTACTTACTAAGGCTTTCCACATTGCTTTACTTATTCAAGATTTTAATGTTTCTCTCTATGCTGCTTTTTCATGCTACTTTAATTACTTGAGCTTTCCATAATACTTTTTAGCAGTACTTTACTTGAACTTTCGATGCTGTTTTACTTACTTGGGCTTTCTATGCTACTTTACTTTCTTGGGCTTCCTTACATTTTTTCTATGTTTCTTTACTTACTCAGCCTTTCCACGCTACTTTTCCATGTTGCTTTACTTACTCAGGGTTTTCATCCTTCTTTTTCACTCTACTTTTCCATGCTACTTTACTTACTCGAGCTTTCCATACTACTTTATTTACTTGGGCTTTTCAAGCTGCTTCTCCATGCCATTTTACTTATTCGATATATTTACTAATTCAAGCTTTCTAAGCTGCTTTACTTATTGAGGATTTCCATGCTACTTTATTTACTCAAGATTTTTACATTGCTTTCCCATGCTACTTTACTTATTCAAAATTTTTATGCTACTTTACTTACTCAAGCTTTCCAAACTACTTTTCCACATTTCTTTACTTACTTGAGCTTTCCGCTCGAATTTTCCATGATACTTTACTTAATCAAAATTTCTTTGCTATGTTTCCACATTGTTTTACTTACTCAAGCATTTTATGCTATTTTACTTATTTGAGCTTTCCATGCTACTTTTTAATGTTGCTTCACTTAATCGAGCTTTCCAAGCTATTTTACTTAATTAGGCTTTCCATGCTGCTTTACTTACTTAGGATTTCCACACTACTTTACTTACTCGAGCTTTTCATGTTGCTTTACTTACTCAATCTTTTTATACTACTTTTCCATGCTGCTTTATTTACTCTAGATTTTGACATTAATTTTCCATGTTACTTTACTTACTTGGAATTTATAGACTAATTTTCCACCCTACTTTACTTACTCAAGCTTTTCACGCTGCTTTACTTACTCAAAATTTTCATTCCACTTTTCCAAATTACTTTACTTACTCAGTTTTTACATGCTACTTTACTTGCTCAAACTTTCTACACTAATTTTCTATGCTATTTTACTTACTCAGGATTTCCATGCTACTTTAATTACTCGTGATTTCCATGATATATTTCCATGTTAGTTTACTTACTCAGGATTTCTATGCTACTTTTCCACACTTTTTTTCCCTGTTGTTTTACTTAATCAAGATTTCCACACTGCTTTACTTACTCAAGCTTTTCATGCTGCTTTACTTACTCAAGCTTTCCATGTTGTTTTTCCATGCTACTTTACTTACTTAGCCTTTCCATGCTACTTTTCTATGTCACTTTACATAGGATTTTCATGGTACTTTTCCATGTTGCTTTACTTAATCGAGCTTTCCATGTTGTTTTTCAATGCTACTTTACTTACTCAATCTTTCCACACTAATTTTTTATGTTGCTTTACTTACTCAAGATTTCCACACTATTTTACTTACGCATTCCACGTTGCTTTTATATGTCTCTTTACTTACTCGAGCTTTCTATGCTTATTTTTCATGATACTTTACTTACTCAAGCTTTTCATGTTGCTTGTACACATTGCTTTACTCACTCAAAATTTCCATGCTACTTTACTTAATCGGGCTTTTATCTCTACTTTTCTACAATACTTTACTTACTCAGGATTTCCATCTTACTTTACTTACTCGAGCTTTCCACACTATTTTCTATATTGTTTTACTTACTAAGGCTTTCCATGTTGTTTTACTAACTTGAGATGTCCATGTTGCTTTTCCATGTTAGTTTACTTACTAGGGCTTTCCATACTACTTTACTTACTCATGCTTTCCATGTTGTGTTTCTAAACTGATTTAATTACTTGAGCTTTCTACACTACTTTCCTATGCTACTCTACTTACTCTAGATTTCCACATTGCTTTTTCATGTTATTTTACTTATATGATTTTCCATGCTGCTTTACTTGAGTTTTTTACACTATTTTTCTATGTTGCTTTACGTACTCGAGCTTTCATACTGCTTTACTTACATGGGATTTCCACATTACTTTACTTACTTAGGCTTTCGATGCTAATTCTCCATGTTGCTTTACTTATTCAAGCTTTATATAATACTTTTCCACGTTGTTTTATTTATTGAGGATTTCTACATTATTTTACTTACTCAAGGTTTTCATGTTGCTTTTCTAAGCTACTTTTTTTATTTGTGTTTTCCACGTTGCTATACTTATTCAAGATTTCCATGCTACTTTACTTAGTCAAGATTTTCACATTGATTTTATACACTAATTTACTAACTTAAGCTTTCCATAATACTTTACTTGGTATTTCCACACTGCTTTTCTATGCTACTTTACATACTCAACTTTTCACGCTGCTTGACTTGCTTGAGTTTTCCATGTTGCTTTACTCATTTAGGCTTTCCATGATATTATACTTACTTGGGCTTTCCACATTACTTTTCCATGCTACTTTATTTACTCTGACTTTCCACATTACTTTTCTACACTACTTTACTTACTCAAGATTTCCATGTTGCTTTATTTAAAATTTCAATGCTACTTTACTTATTTGAGATGTCTACACTGCTTTTTTATATTGCTTTATTTACTCGAGATTTTCACACTACTTTACTTGAACTTTCCACATTATTTTTTCATGCTACTTTACTTCCTCAGGTTTTTAACATTGCTTTGCCATACTATTTTACTTACTCAAGCTTTCCACACTACTTTACTAACTTGAGCTTTCCATGCTACTTTTCCACATTGATTTACTTACTTAGTCTTTCTACATTGATTTGCCATGATACTTTACTTAAAATTTTCATGATGTTTTACTTAATCTAGCTTTTTCGTATACTTTTCTATGATGCTTTACTTACTCAAACTTTTCACACTAGTTTACTTACTCAAGCTTTCCATGTTGCTTTAATTAAACATTTCATGCTACTTTTCCACACTACTTTACTTAGTCAGGATTTCAATCTTACTTTACTTAATCAAGATTTATATGGTATTTTACTTACTCAATATTTTTATGCTACTTTACTTACTTTGACATTCCATGCTACTTTTCTATATTGCTTTATTTATTTAGTCTTTCTATGTTTCTTTATTTACTCTAGCTTTTTATGTTGCTTTACTTACTTGAGCTTTGCATGCTATTTTACCATGTTGATTTACTTACTCAGGGTTTTCAAACTAAATATTAATGCTACTTTACTTACTCAGACTTTTTAAATTGCTTATTTATGCTACTTTACTTAGATTTCCATGCTGCTTTGTTTGAACTTTCCACAATGCTTTCCTATGTTACTTTACTTACTTAGGCTTTTCATGCTACTTTTCTACATTGATTTACTTACTATGACTTTCCACATCTATTTAATCAATTGAGCTTTCCACATTGGTTTACTTACATTGGCTTTTCAAGCTTTACTTGGGTTTTTCATGCTACTTTGCATACTCAAGATTTCCACACTACTCTACTTTCTCAAGCTTTTCACTTTATTTTTCCACACTGCTTTACTTACTCAAGCTTTCTACGTTGCTTTACTTGGGTTTTTAACACTGCTTTACATACTCTAGCTTTCCACACTACTTTACTTACTTGAGATTTCCACGTTGCTTTACTTACTCAAGCTTTCCACATTGCTTTACTTAATTAATCTTTCCATGCTACTTTACTTAGTCAAGCTTTTCACATTGATTTTCCATGTTGCTTTAATTACTCAAGTTTTCCACGTTGCTTTTCCATGTTGCTTTACTTTTGTAGGTTTTCTAGATTGGTTTTCCATACTTCTTTACTTACTCAAGCTTTCCATGTTTTAATAACTCAGGATTTCCATGATACTTTACTTACTTTTGCTTTCCATGTTACTTTACTTACTCAAGTCTTCCATATTACTTTACTTACTCAAGCTTTCCATGCTCCTTTACTTACTCAAAATTTCCATATTGCTTTAATTAGTCAAGCTTTCCACACTTTTTTTCCATGCTACTTTAATTACTTAAACTTTCTATACTATTTTTCCACGCTTGTTTACTTACTTAGGCTTTCCATGATACTTTACTTACTCATCTTTTTCACGTTGCTTTACTTAGGTTTTCCATGCTATTTTACCTACTCAAGCTTTCCATGTTGATTTACTTACTTAGAATTTCCATGCTACTTTTTCATGCTTCTTTACATAATTAGGATATCTACTTTACTTTACTTACATGATCTTTCCATGCTACTTTACTTACTCTAGCTTTGCATGCTACTTTACTTAAACATGCTTTTCATGATGCTTAACTTACTCAAAATTTTCATGCTAGTTTTCTATGTTGATTTACATACTCAAGCTTTCCATATTGCTTTTCCATGCTACTTTACCTACTTGGGATTTCCAAGCTACTTTTTCACACTATACTTACTCGAAATTTCCATGCTACTTTACTTATGTTTTTCAAGCTGATTTATTTACTGAGACTTTTGATGTTGCTTTTCCATGCTACCTTACATACTCAGGCTTTCAACACTGTTTTATTTACTCAATATTTCCTTGGTGCTTTACTTACTCAGGCTTTCCAAACTGGTTTTCCACACTAATTTACTTATTCTTTCCATGCTACTTTAATTACTTGGTCTTTTCATGTTACTTTACTTACTCAGGTTTTTCACATTGCTTTACTTACTCAAGCTTTCCATGTTGTTTACTTATTCAGGCTTTCCACACTACTTTTCCATGCTACTTTACTTCCTCAGAATTTACACACTGCTTTACTTACTCAAAATTTTCATGTTGCTATACTTACTTAAGCTTTCCATACCGCTTTACTTACTCAAGCATTCCACACTACTTTACTTACTTGAGCTTTCCAAACTGATTTACTTACTCAAGATTTTCACAATAATTTTTCATGTTGATTTACTTACTCAAGCTTTCCACACTACTTTACTTAGATATTCTACACTACTTTTCCAAATTATTTTACTTACTCAAGATTTTCACACTACTTTTCCATGTTGCTTTATATACGTAGGCTTTCAATGCTCCTTTTCCATGTTGCTATACTTACTTAAGCTTTCCATGCTACTTTACTTACTCAATATTTTCATGCTACTTTATTTACTCGAGCTTTCTATGTTGGTTTTCCATGTTACTTTGCTAACTTGGGCTTTCCATGTTACTTTACTTACTTGAGCTTTTTGTGTTACTTTTCTTTAATACTTTACTTAATCAGGATTTTTACTCTCCTTTACTTACTCAATATTTTTATGCTATTTTTCTATGTTACTTTACTTACTCAAGCTTTCTCCAATGCTTTACTTACTCAAGATTTCCACGTTGCTTTAGTAATTCAAGCTTCCCATGCTGCTTTACTTAGGATTTCCATGCTACTTTATGTACTCAAGCTTTTTATGCCTTTTTTTACATTGCTTTACTTACTCAGTCTTTCCATGTTTTTTTACTTACTCAAGCTTTTCACATTGCTTTACTTACTCAAGATTTTTACACTATTTTTCATGTTGCTTTACTTACTCAAGCTTTCTACATTGTTTTATTTACTTAAGTTTTCCATGCTACTTTACTTGAGATTTTCACGTTGCTTTACTTACTTAGGCTTTCAATGCTAATTTTTCACGTTAATTTACTTATTCACATTTTCCATGCTGTGTTATTTACTCACAATTTCTACATAGCTTTACTTACTTAGGCTTTCCACACTACTTACTAAAATTTTCCATGCTACTTTTCTAAGGTACTTTACTTACTGAGGCTTTCCAAGATATTTTTTTACTCTAACTTTTCATGCTATTTTTTTATGCTACTTTACTTACTCGAGCTTTTCATGCTACTTTTCCATGTTGGTTTACTTACTCGAGCTTTTCACACTACTTTTTCAAACTGATTTATTTACTCGAGTTTTTCACATTACTTTACTTACTCAGGATTTCCATGCTCCTTTATTTACTCATACTTTTCATGTTATTTTACTTACATAAGATTTCCATGCTACTTTACTTACTCAAATTTTCCATGTTGATTTACTTACTCAAGCTTTTATGTTGATTTTCTATGTTGTTTTACTTACTATGGATTTCAATATTGTTTTACTTACTCTGGATTTCTATGTTACTTTTTCATGTTACTTTACTTACTCAAGTTTTCCATGCTAATTTACTAACTCGATCTTTCCATGTTGCTTTACTTACTTAGGCCTTCCATGTTGCTTTACTTCCTTAGGATTTCCATGTTTCTTTACTTACTTAGGCTTTTAACACTACTTTATTTACTCAGGCTTTCCATGATGCTTTACTTACTTGAAATTTTCTTGTTACTTTATTTACTTAGACTTTCCATGCTACTTTAATTACTTGGAATTTCCACATTGCTTTACTTACTCAAGCTTTCCATGTTGTTTTACTTAGAATATTCACGCTATTTTTCTACATTGTTTTACTTACTTAGGCTTTTCATACTACTTTTCCTTTTTGCTTTATTTTCTTGGGCTTTCCATGATGCTTTACTTTCTCAAGATTTCCACAATGTTTTAATTATTTAGGCTTTCCATACTGCTTTAGTTACTCGATCTTTCCATGTTGCTTTACTTACTTAGGCTTTCCACACTACTTTTCCACTCTGCTTTACTTATTCAGGCTATCCATACTACTTTACTTATTTGGGATTTACATGATACTTTTTCACATTATTATACCTACATAGGCTTTTAATTCTACTTTACTTGAGCCTTCTATGCTACTTTTCCATGCTACTTTACTTAAGCTTTCCATATTTTTTTTCCATGATGCTTTACTTACTCAAGCTTTCATTGCTACTTTACTTACTCAAGCTTTCTATGATGCTTTACTTACTTAGGATTTCCATGATAATTTACTTACTTGGGCTTTCCATATTGCTTTTCTCTATTGCTTTATTTATTTAGGCTTTTCACGCTCATTTTCTACGCTACTTTACTCACTCAAGCTTTCCACATTACTTTATTTACTCAAAATTTTAACATTGTTTTTCCATTCTACTTTACTTACTTTGACTTTCCATGCTACTTTACTTATGTGAGATTCCATGTTGCTTTACTTGGGATTTTCATGCTGCTTTACTTACTTGGGCTTTTCATGTTACTTTTCCACATTGCTTTACTTACTCTAGCTTTCCATGTTGCTTTTCTATGATTCTCTACTTGAGTTTTTCATGTTACTTTTCCATGTTGCTTTATTTACTCAAGCTTTCCATGTTACTTTTCATGCTACTTTACTTGATCTTTTCATGCTTCTTTACTTTTCATGTTGCTTCACTTACTCAAGATTTCAATGATGCTTTATTTATTCAATCTTTTTATGTTGGTTTTCCATATTGATTCACTTACTCAAGCATTCCACGCTTCTTTAATTACTCAAGATTTCTACATTATTTTTTCATGCTAATTTTCCACATAGCTCTACTAACTTAAGCTTTCTACGTTACTGTACTTACTTGGGATTTCCATGTTGCTTTACTCACTCAAACTTTCCATGGTGCTTTATTTAAGCTTTTCACTCTGCTTTTCCATATTGCTTTACTTACTACTTTTCTATGTTGATTTACTTACATGAGTTTTTCACGTTGCTTTACTTACTTAGGCTTTACACATTGCTTTACTTACTCAAGGTTTTCACACTTCCTTACTTACTCAAGCTTTCCATGATGCTTTACTTACTTTTATTTTTCACACTACTTTACTTAGTCAAAATTTCCATGCTTCTTTTCCATGCTATTTTACTTACTTGGACTTTCGACATTGCTTTCTTACAATGCTTTAATTACTCAAGATTTTCATGTTGCTTTACTTACTTAAGCCTTCTACGCTATTTTACTTGAGCTTTTTAGGCTACTTTTCCATACTACTTTACTTACTTGGGCTTTCCACATTGCTTTACTTGGGTTTTCCATGCTGCTTAACTTAAGATTTCTATGTTGATTTACTCAAGCTTTTCACAATGATTTAATTACTTGGGATTTCCATGTTGTTTTACTTACTCTAGCATTTCATATTGCTTTACTTACTCAGGCTTTCCATGCTTCTTTACTTACTCAAGCTTTTCACATTGCTTTTCCATGATGCTTTACTTACTCAATCTTTCCATGCTACTTTACTTACTCAGGCTTTCCATGCTGCTTTACTTACTCAAGATTTTCATGCTGCTTTACTTAAGATTTTCACTCTACTTTACTTACTCGAGCTTTTCACCATGCTTTACTTGAGATTTTCATACTATTTTACTCAGGATTTCAATGCTACTTTACTTACTCAATATTTCTATGATGTTTTTCCATACTACTTTACTTAATTGAGCTTTCTACCCTGCTTTACTTACATAGGCTTTCCATACTACTTTTCCATTTTGCTTTAATTACTTGGGCTTTCCATGTTATTTTTCCACATTGCTTTAATTACTCAGGCTTTCTATGCTACTTTTTTACACTACTTTACTTAATCAAGATTTTCACGTTATTTTATTTACTTTTACTTTCCACACTACTTTTTCACCCTACTTTACATACTCAGGGTTTTCACATTGCTTTTTCATGTTGCTTTACTTACTTGGGTTTTCCAAACTAGTTTTTCACATTGCTTTACTTACTCAATATTTTCATATTATTTTACTTACTCAGGATTTTCATGCTACTTTACTTGGGCTTTCCATGCTACTTTACTTACTAATATTTTTTGTGCTCATTTTCCAAGATGCTTTACTTACTCAAGCTTTCTATGCTAATTTTTTATGTTAATTTACTTAATCATACTTTCCATGCTACATTATTTACTTGAGCTTCGGCGTTACTTTTCCATGCTACTTTACTTACAGGGGGTTTTCATGCTAATTTACTTATTCGATCTATCCATGCTACTTTATTTACTTAGCATTTCCACACTACTTTTTCATGTCGCTTTACTTACTTGAGCTTTCCATCCTGCTTTTTCATACTACTTTACTTACTCAGGCTTTCCACACTACTTTACTTACTTGAACTTTCCACGTTACTTTACTTACTCAAGATTTTCATGTTGCTTCTCCACACTACTTTTCCATGCTTCTATACTAACTTGAGTTTTCTATGTTGATTTACTTACTTGGGGTTTCCATGTTACTTTACTTGTGCTTTCCAAGCTGATTTTCTATGCTGCTTTACTTACTTAGACTTTCCACACTACTTTACTTAGTCAAGCTTTCCACACTATTTTTCCATGTTGCTTTACTTACTCAAGCTTTTCACATTTCTTTACTCACTCTTATTTTCCATACTACTTTACTTACTCAAGATTTTCATGCTTATTTTTTACATTGTTTTACTCACTCAAGATTTTCATGCTACTTTTTCACACTGCTTTACTTACTCGAGATTTCCACACTGATTTTCTATGTTATTTTACTTAGAATTTTCACACTATTTTAATTACTTAAGATTTCCAAGCTATGTTTCCACATTGATTTATTTACATAAACTTTCCATGCGAATTTTTCATACTGCTTTACTTAATCAAGCTTTCCATGCTACTTTACTTACTCAGCCTTTCCACATTATTTTTCCACACTACTTAAATTACTCGATCTTTTCAAACTACTTTACTTGGGATTTTGACATTACTTTAGTTACTTAGGCTTTCCAGGCTACTTTACTTACTCTACCTTTCCATGATGCTTTACTTACTCATGCTTTCCATACTACGTTTATATGTTATTTTACTTATTCAAGCTTTTCATGTTATTTTACTTACTCAAGATTTTCAGGCTACTTTTCCAAACTGCTTTACTTGCTCATACTTTTCACACTACTTTACTTACACAAACTTTCTACATTGATTTACTTACTCAAGCTTTCCACTTTACTTTACTTACTCAGGCTTTCCATACTACTTTACTTACTCAGGCTTTCCATGTTGTTTTACTTGCTCAAGCTTTCCATACTATTTTTCCATGTTACTTTATTTAATCAGTGTTTATATGCTACTTTTCTTACTCTATATTTACACACCAATTTTTCACATTTGTTTAATTAATCAGACTTTTCACACTACTTTTCTATGATGTTCTACATACTCAAGGCTTTTACACTACTTTTTTATGCTGCTTTACTTACTCGAGCTTTTTATGTTGATTTACTTACTCAAGCTTTCTATGCTACTTTACTTACTTAGACTGTCCATTCTTCTTTTCCACCCTGATTTACTTACTTAGGCTTTTCACACTACTTTTTCATGTTACTTTACTTATTAGGTATTTCCAGACTACTTTTCAACACTGCTTTACTTACTCATGTTTTCCATGTTATTTTACTTACTCAAACTTTTCACACTACTTTACTTACTCAAGCTTTCCATGCTACTTTTCCATGTTACTTTTCTCACTTAGACTTTTCATGCTCCTTTTCCACACTAATTTACTTACTAAGGCTTTCCATGCTACATTACTTACTCATAGTTTCCATGTTATATTATTAACTCGAGATTTCCATGCTACTTTTTTAGGCTACTTTATTTGAGATTTTCATGTTGTTTTTCCATGTTACTTTACTTACTCAAGCTTTCTATACTGCTTTACTTACTTGTGCTTTCTACATTGTTTTACTTGAGCTTTCCACACTACTTTTCCATATTGCTTTACTTACTCAGGATTTCTATGTTATTTTACTTACTCAAGATTTCCACACTACTTTTTAATATTGCTTTACTTACTCTAACTTTCTAAATTACTATACTTACTCAGGTTTTCTATGCTAATTTACTTAGGATTTCCACACTATTTTTCCATGTTGCTTTACTTACTTAAGCTTTTTACGCTGCTTTTCACACTGCTTTACTTACTCGATCTTTCCATGCTACTTTTATATGCTACTTTACTTATTCTAGCTTTCCATGTTGATTTACTTACTCAATATTTTCACACTAGTTTTCTATGATGCTTTACTTACTTAGGCTTTCCATGCTACTTTATATACTTAGGGTTTTCATGCTACTTTACGTACTCAAGCTTTCAACATTGTTTTTACACACTACCTTACTTACTCAAGCTTTCCATGGTGCTTTAATTACTTGAGATTTCCACTCTTCTTTGCTTATTTGGGCTTTCCATGTTGCTTTTCCACACTACTTTACTTATTCAGTCTTTTCACACTACTTTTCCATGCTACTTTATTTACTCAAGCTTTCCATTTTGCTTTGCTTACTCAAGTTTTCCATATTGTTTTACTTACTTAGGCTTTCCATGTTGTTTTACTTACTCAGGCTTTCCACACTACTTTTCCATGCTACTCTACTTAATCAGGCTTTCTACACTGCTTTTCTACATTATTTTACTTTCTTAGGTCTTCCATGCTACTTTTTTATTTTTCTTTAATTACTTGAGCTTTCCATGCTACTTTTTCATGTTGCTATACTTAATTAGGCTTTCTATGTTATTTTTCCATGCTACTTTACTTAGGATTTCTATGTTATTTTTTCATGCTTCTTTACTTACTCAAATTTTTTACACTACATTTTCATGCTGCTTTACTTAGTCAAACTTTTCACACTATTTTACTTACTCATACTTTTCATGTTTATTTACTTAAGATATTTATGATACTTTTTTGTGCTACTTTAAATACTCAGACTTTCTAGGCTCTTTTTCACACTATTTTACTTACTCAAGCTTTCCATGCTACTTTACTTACTCATACTTTACATGCTACTTTATTTAGTCAAGATTTCCATACTGCTTTACTTAATTAAGCTTTCCACACTACTTTTTAATATTGCTTTATTTGCTTGGGCTTTCCACATTGCTTTAGTTACTTAGGCTTTCCAAGCTTCTTTACTTACTAATGCTTTCAACACTACTTTTCTATGTAGTTTTAGTTACCTGAGCTTTCCATGTTATTTTACTTACTCAAGCTTTCCACATTGCTTTACTTACTCAAACTTTCCATGTTACTTTTTTATGTTGCTTTACTTACTCATACTTTACACACTACCTTATTTACTCAAATTTTTTACATTACTTTATTTACTTGAGCTTTCCTCACTGATTTTTTGTGATGATTTACTTATTTGAGCTTTCCATGCTACTTTACTTACATGGACTTTCTATGCTGCTTTATTTACTCGAGCTTTCCATGATAATTTTTCACGTTGCTTTAATTGAGTTTTATATGCTACTTGTTCACACTAATTTACTTACTCAGGGTTTTCACATTACTTTACTTATTCAAGATTTTTACGCTCCTTTTCCACGTTACTTTACTTAAGTTTTCTATGCTTATGTACTTACTCAAGATTTTCACATTACTTTACTTACTCAAGCTTTCTAGTTTTCTTCACTTACTAGAGCTTTCGATGTTGCTTTATTTACTCAAGCTTTTCACACTATTTTACTTACTTGGGCTTTTCATGTTATTTTTCTATGCTACTTTACTTACTCAAGATTTCTACACTGATTTTCTACACTAATTTTTCATACTAATTTACTTGTTCAAACTTTACACACTACTTTACTTACTCAGGCTTTCCATGTTGGTTTACTTACTCGAGTTGTCTACACTTATTTACTTATTCAAGATTTCCATGCTAGTTTACTTACTTGAGCTTTCTATACTACTTTACTTACTTTGACTTTTCATGTTGCTTTACTTACTCAAACTTTCCATGCTACTTTACATATTTTGTCTTTCCATATTGCTTTTCTAAGCTACTTTACTTACTCAAGATTTCCACACTACTTTTTTATGTTATTTTACTTACTCAAGGTTTTCACACTACTTTTTCACAATGTGTTACTTACTCAAGATTTCTACATTACTTTTCCATATTGATTTACTTATTTGAGCTTTTCATGATGCTTTACTTACTCAAGCTTTCTATGATACTTTACTTACTCAAGATTTCCACACTGCTTTACTTACTCAAGCTTTCAACACTGCTTTTCCATGTTACTTTACTTGAGATTTTTGTACTTCTTTTTTAAGCTATTTTACTTAGGCTTTTCATGTTACTTACTTAGGATTTCTATGTTGATTTACTTACTAAGGCTTTCCACACTAATTTTCCATGTAGCTTTACTTACTCAAGCTTTTTACACTACTTTACTTTATATTTTCACATTGCTTTTCCATCTAGCTTTACTTACTAAGGATTTTTATTTTGCTTTACTTACTCAAGATTTCCATGTTGCTTTACTAACTCAAGATTTTCACACTATTTTTCCACTTTACTTTACTTAGTCGAGCTTTCCATGCTTTTTTTACCCTCAACATTACTTACTCAAGCTTTCCATGCTATTTTAATTAATCAAGCTTTCCACTTGCTTTACTTACTCAAGCTTTCCGTGCTACTTTTCTATGCTCAATATTTCTACACTGATTTACTCACTCAAGCTTCCATGATGCTTTATTTACTTGGGATTTCCATGCTATTTTATTTACTCGAGCTTTCTATGTTGGTTTACTTATTTGAGATTTTCACACTTATTTACTTACTTAGGTGATCCACACTTCTTTACTTACTCAAGATTTTTGTGTTGCTTTTCTATGCCACTTTACTTGGGATTTTCATACTATTTTTTCATTTTTCTTTACTTACTCAAGTTTTTTATACTACTTTACTTACTCAATATTTCCATAATGCTTTACTTACTTGAGTGTTTCACACTATTTTACTTACTCAGGTTTGCCATGTTATTTTTCTATTTTTCTTTACTTACGTTTTACACTCTGCTTTACTTACTCAAGATTTCCATAACGCTTTTCCATGTTGATTTACTTATTAAGCTTTCCACACTACTTATCCACGATGATTTACTTACTCAGGCTCTCCACGCTGCTATCTTTACTCAAGCTTTCCACATTATATTTCCATGTTTCTTTACTTGAGTTTTTCACCCTACTTTACTTACTCAAGATTTCCACAATGCTTTTTCATACTGCTTTATTTGCTCAAAATTTTCACACTACTTTACTTATTCAGACTTTTCACTCTATTTTTTTGACATTGCTTTATTTACTTAGACTTTTCACCCTAATTTACTTACTCATGATTTCAACATTGTTTTTTTTATGTTTATTTACTTTCTCATACTTTATATGCTATTTTACATACTCAAACTTTCTACATTTCTTTACTTAGGCTTTCAACACTATTTTTCCAAATTGCTTTACTTACTTGAGATTTTCATGCTACTTTACTTACTCAATATTTTCGAGTTACTTTACTTACTTAGGTTTATCACATTGATTTTCTATTTTGCTTTAGTTACTCTAGCTTTTCACACTACTTTACTGACTCAAGCTTTCTATTTTTCCACGTTATTTTACTTACTCAAGCTTTTCACACTGCTTTACTTACTCAAGCTTTCCATGCTACTTTTTCTTTCTGCTTTACTTAATTGGGCTTTCCATGCTATTTTTCTATGTTGTTTTACTTAAACTTTATATGTTGCTTTACTTACTTAGGCTTTCCATGTTTCTTTAATTTCTTGGTATTTTCATACTGCTTTTCCATGCTACTTTACTTGAGCTTTCCACACTTTTTTTCCATGTTGATTTACGTACTCAGGATTTCCACTCTACTTTTCTATGATACTTTACTTACTCAAGATTTTCATGCTACTTTATTTACTTGAGCTTTTCATGCTACTTTTCCATGCCATTTTACTTATTTGGGATTTTTACACTATTTTTACATGTTGCTTTATTTCCTCAGGCTTTCTATGTTGCTTTACTTACTCAGGTTTTCCATGCTACTTTATTTACTCAATATTTTCATGTTAATTTTCCATGCTACTTTACTTACTCAAGATTTTTATGTCCCTTTATTTACTCAAGCTTTCCACGCTACTTTACTTACTTGATCTTTCCATGTTACTTTTCTATGATACTTTACTTACTCAAGCTTTCTTTGCTAGATTTTCACACTACTTTACTTACTCAAACATTTCATGCTACTTTACTTACTTAGGCTTTTCATGCTACATTTTCATGCTACTTCACTTAATTGAGATTTCTAAGCTACTTTACTTAATCAAGATTTCTATTTTACTTTATTTAATCAAGATTTCTACACTGCTTTACTTAGTCAAGCTTTCCACATTGCTTTACTTACTCAAGTTTTTCATACTACTTTTCCACACTACTTTACTTACTCTAGCTTTCCACATTGCTTTTGCATGCTACTTTACCTACTTAGGATTTTTAGGCTACTATTCCATCCTGCTTTGCTTACTCAAGCTTTCCATGCTACTTTACTTACTCAATATTTCTATTCTACTTTTTCACATTGCTTTACTTAATTGATCTTTTGACATTGATTTTACATATTGCTATACTTACTCAGAGTTTCCATGTTACTTTTTCATGTTGTTTTACTTACTCAAGCTTACTATGTTATTTTTCAATGCTGATTAACTTACTCAAGATTTCCATACTAATTTTTCATGCTATTTTACTTGAAATTTACACACTATTTTACTTACTCAAACTTTTCATGTTGCTTTACTTACTCAGGCTTTTCATGTTGCTTTTTCATGCTACTATACTTCTTTGGGATTTACACACTACTTTTCTATGTTTCTTTACTTATTCAAACTTTTCATGCAGCTTATCCATGTTATTTTACTTAATCTTTTCATATTATTTTTTAATGTTATTTTACTTACTCAAGCTTTTCACACTACTTTTCTATGATGCTTTACTTACTCAGGCTTTCCACACTGTTTTACTTACTCTAGTATTCCATGTTGCTTTTCCACATTGGTTTACTTGCTCAGGCTTTCCATGTTGTTTTTCCACATTTATTTATTTACTCAAACTTTCCATGCTACTTTACTTAATATTTTATCATTGCTTTTCTATACTACTTTACTTGATATTTCTATCCTAATTTATTACTCAAACTTTCTATACTAATTTTCTATATTGTTTTGTTTACTAAGGATTTTTATGCTACTTTACTAAGTCAAGATTTCCATGCTACTTTTCCATATTAGTTTACTTATTCTGACTTTCCATGCTACTTTACTTACTTGGATTTTCCTTGCTATGTTTCTATGTTGCTTTACTTACTCAGAATTTTCATACTACTTTACTTGAGATTTCTATGTTGCTTTACTTACATGAGCTTTCCATGCTACTTTACTTACTCCAGCTTTCCATACTACTTTTCCATGTTGCTTTACTTACTCAAGCTTTCCATGTTGCATTATTTACTCAATATTTCCACACTATTTTACTTACTTAGGCTTTCCATGTTGATTCTCCACATTACTTTACCTACTTAATATTTTTACACTATTTTTCCACATTGTTTGACTTACTCAGGCTTTCCATGTTGCTTTATTTACTCGAGGTTTCTATGTTGCTTTTCCACGCTGCTTTATTTACTCAAACTTTCCATAATACTATACTTACTCAAGTTTTCCATGCTACTTCACTTACTCGAGCTTTCCACACTGATTGTCCATGCTAATTTACTTACATGGAATTTCCATAATACTTTACTTACTCACGCTTTCCATAAGTCTTTTCCAGGCTACTTTACTTACTCAAGGTTTCCATGCTACTTTACTTACTTAGGTTTTCCACTTTGTTTTACTTACTTAGGATTTCCATGCTACTTTACTTATTGAAACTTTCCACATTGATTTTTTATGCTACTTTACTTAGGATTTTGACATTGCTTTTTCATACTACTTTACTTAGCCAGGCTTTCAATGTTGCTTTACTTACTTAGGATTTTCATGCTACTTTACATAGGATTTCCATGCTACTTTATTTACTCTGGTATTCCATGTTTCTTTACTTACTCAAGATTTCTACGTTGATTTACTTACTCCAACTTTCCATGCTGATTTACTTACTTGGGCTTTACACACTATTTTTCCACACTGATTTACTTACTCAAGCTTTCCACACTAATTTTCAATGTTTCTTTGCTTACTTAGCCTTTCCACGTTTCTTTTCCACTATACTTTACTTACTCAGCTTTCTACACTACTTTACTTACTCAAGATTTCCAAATAGCTTTTCCATGCTACTTTACTTTCTCGGGCTTTCTATGCTTCTTTTCTATAGTGTTTTTGTTAATCTGACTTTCTACATTGGTTTACTTACTTGCACTTTCCACATTGATTTACTTACTCAAGATTTTCATTCTATTTTTTGAGATTTACTTGGGATTTCAATATTTCTTTACCTACTTAGGCTTTTCATGTTGCTCTACTTTCTTAGGCTTTCCACATTTTTTCACACTACTTTACTTACTCAAGCTTTCCACACTACTTTACTTACTTAGGATTTTCACACTACTTTATTTACCTGAGCTTTCCACACTGCATTACTTACTTAAGTTTTTCATACAATGTTACTTTCTCAAGCTTTCCACATTGCTTTTCCATGCTAATTTACTTATTCAAGCTTTTCACACTAATATTTCATGTTGATTTACTTACTCGAGCTTTCCACATTGCTTTTTCATGATGCTTTACTTTCTCAAGATGTCTACACTACTTTTCCATACTATTTAACTTATTCAAGCTTTACACACTGCTTTACTTACAAAGTCTTTTCATACTGCTTTACTTACAAAGTCTTTTCATACTGCTTTACTTACTCGAGCTTTTCATGCTCCTTTACTGATTTGAGCTTTCTACACTCCTTTACTTACTTAAGATTTCTATATTCCTTTACTTACCTAGGCTTTCCACATTATTTTACTTACTCAAGCTATCTATGCTACTTTACTTACTCAATATTTTCACACTACTTTTCCATACTAGTTTACTTACTTGGGCATTCCACGCTACTTTACTTACTCAAGATTTTTACACTGCTTTACTTACTCAAGTTTTCTACATTGCTTTACTTACTTGAGCTTTCCACACTACTTTAATTACTTAGGTTTTCCATGCTACTTTTTCATGCACCTTTACTTAATTAGTATTTTCATGCTACTTTACTTACTCAGGCTTTCTATGCTAATTTTTCATGCTAATTTACTTTAGCTTTGCATGCTGCTTTACTTAATCAAGATTTTTATGTTACTTTACTTACTCAAGATTTCCACATTACTTTACATACTCAAACTTTCCATATTGCTTTTCCATGCTACTTTACTTACTCATGCTTTCCATGATGTTTTTCCATGTTGTTTTACTTACTTAGGATTTTCACACTATTTTACTTACTCAAGCTTTCTAAGATACTTTACTTACTCAGGCTTTTCATGCTACTTTCCTTACTTGGGCTTTTCATGTTATTTTTCCACACTCTTTACTTACTCAGGATTTCCATGTTGCTTTACTTACTCAAGTTTTTTACACAACTTTACTTACTTGGAATTTTCATGTTGCTTCATTTACTCATGCTTTTTATAATACTTTTCCATGTTGCTTTACTTAATTAGGCTTTCCACACTACTTTTTCACATTACTTTACTTGCTCAAGCTTTTCACACTACTTTATTTACTCAAGCTTTCCATGCTGATTTACTAACTCAAGATTTACATGTTATTTTTCCATATTTCTTTACTTACTTGAGTTTTTCATGCTACTTTACTGAATCAGGTATTCAACAATGCTTTTTTATGCTACTTTATTTACTCAAACTTTTCATATTGATTTACTTAATCAAAATTTTCAACCTATTTTCCACATTATTTTACTTACTTAAAGTTTTCACCTTACTTTACTTACTTATGCTTTCAATTAATTTTTTTGTGTTTCTTTATGTTTTCATATTTTATAAGTTATTTTACTTACTCGAGCTTTTCACGCTACTTTACTTAAGATTTTCACACTATTTTTCCAAATAACTTTACTTACTCAAGATTTTCATGTTGTTTTACTTACTCAAGCTTTCTACGTTACTTATCCATGTTGACTTACTTACTCAAGCTTATCACATTACTTTTCTACGATGATTTACTTACTCAAGATTTTCATGATACTTTATTGACTCATGGTTTCCACTTTTTCACATTGATTTACTTATTTGGGCTTTCCATGCTGCTTTACTTACTCAAGTTTTCCATGCTCCTTTCCACAATACTTTTTGTTGCTATTTTACTTACTCAAACTTTCCATGCTACTTTTCCATATTATTTTACTTACTCAAACTTTCCATGTTTGTTTACTTACTCAAGCTTTCCATGCTACTTTTCTTTCTTGAGATTTGCATACTATTTTTCCATGCTACTTTACTTACTTGAACTTTTCATGTTACTTTTCCATGTTGATTTACCTACTCAAGGTTTCCACCCTTCTCTTCCACTCTACTTTTCCATGCTACTTTACTTAGGATTTACATGCTGCTTTATTTACTCCAGCTTTTCACACTACTTTTCCATGGCATTTTACTTATTTAGGATTTCTACGCTAGTTTTCCATGTTACTTTACTTATTTAGGATTTTTATGCTATTTTACTTACTCAAGATTTCTATGTTACTTTATTTACTCAAGATTTTTACATTTTTTTTTCATACTACTTTACTTACTCAAGGTTTCTATACTGCTTTATTTACTTGAGCTTTTCATGCTACTTTACTTACTTGAGCTTTCCGTACTACTTTTCCATGATATTTTCCTTACTCAATCTTTTCTTGTTATATTTCCACACTACTTTATCTACTTGAGCATTCCATGCTATTTTACTTACTTGAGATTTCTATGCTACTTTTTCATGTTGATTTTCTATGTTGCTTCACTTAATTAAACTTTCTAAGCTACTTTACTTAATAAGGATTTCCATACTAATTTACTTAATCGAGCTTTCCATACTACTTTACTTGATTGGGCTTTCCACGTTGCTTTACTTACTCAAGTTTTTTATACTACTTTTCCACGTTGCTTTACTTAATCTAGCTTTTCACATTACTTTTCCATGCTACTTTACCTACTTGGGATTTCTAGGCTACTTTTTCACACTGATTTACTTACTCAAGTTTTCCATGCTACTTTACTTACTCAGGATTTCCATTATAATTTTCCACATTCTTTTACTTAATCAATCTTTACATGCTGATTTTACATATTGCTTTACTTACTCAAACTTTCCACATTATTTTTCCATGTTCCTTTACTTGGGATTTTCATGTTATTTTTTTACACTGCTTTACTTACTTGGACTTTCTATGGTACTTTTCCATTCTATTTTACTTACTCAATATTTGCACACTGCCTTACTCAAGATTTTCATGCTGCTTTACTTACTCAAGCTTTCTACATTACTTTTACATGCTATTATACTTATTCAGGCATTCCACAGTACTATTTTTTTATGTTGCTATACTTATTAAGTTTTTCTATGTTACTTTACTAACTTGAGTTTTTCATGTTACTTTTCTATGTTGCTTTACTTACTTAGGCTTTCCATGTTGCTTTACTTACTCAAGATTTCTATGCTACATTTCCATGCTGCTTTACTTACTCAAGCTGTCTATGTTACTTTACTTACTTGAGATTTCTATGCTGCTTTATTTACATGAGCTTTCCATGCTACTTTACTTATTCCATCTTTCTACGCTATTTTACCATGTTGCTTTACTTAATCTTTCCATGTTGATTTACTTAGTTTTTCTATGTTGCTTTACTTACTTAAGCTTTCCATACTAATTCTCTATGTTACTTTACCTACTCAAGATTCTTACATAACTTTTCCATGATGTTTGACTTACTCAGGCTTTCCACGTTGCTTTACTTAATCGATATTTCCATGTTGCTTTTCTATGTTGATTTATTTACTTGAAATTTTCACACTGCTATACCTTCTTAGGATTTCCATGATACTTTACGTACTCAAGTTTTCCACACTAATTTTCTATGTTAATTTACATACCTGGGATTTCCACACTACTTTACTTACTCAAGATTTACACACTTCTTTACTTACTTGGGTTTTTCACTTTGCTTTACTTACTTAGGCTTTCCATGCTACTATACTTACTCAAGATTTCAACATTACTTTTCTATGCTAATTTACTTATTTGGGATTTTCATGCTACTTTACTTACTCAGACTTTCCATGTTTCTTTACTTGAGCTTTCCATGTTACTTTACTTATTTGAACTTTCTACACTACTTTTACATATTGATTTACTTCCTTGAGATTTCTACGCTACTTTACTTACTTGAGCTTTCCACTCTATTTTTCTATGCTAATTTACTTACTCAAGTTTTTCATGTTGTTTTTCCATACTAATTTACTTACTCAGGCTTTCTACACTGCTTTACTAAATCAGGCTTTCCATTCTACTACTCCACATTGCTTTACTTACTTGAGCTTTTCACATTGATTTTCCATGTTGCTTTACTTAATCAGAATTTTTATGTTTCTCTACTTACTCAAACTTTCCATGCTACTTTTTCACACTACTTTACTTACTCAGGATTTCCAGACTACTTTACTTACTCGAGCTTTCCATGCTGCTTTACTTACTCAAGATTTTCACATTGTTTTTTCATACTACTTTACTTAGTCAAGATTTCAATGCTACTTTACTTACTCAGGCTTTCCATGTTACTTTACTTACTCTAGCATTCCATGATTCTTTTCTATGTTGCTTTACTTACTCAAGCTTTCTATGTTGCTTTACTTACTCCAATTTTTTGTGTTGATTTACTTTGGATTTGCACACTAATTTTTCATGCTAATTTACTTACTCAAAATTTTTACACTAATTTTTAATGCTACTTTACTTAGTCTTTTCACATTGCTTTTCCACTCTATTTTATTTAATCAACTTTTTATACTGCTTTACTTACTCAAGATTTCTAAACAACTTTTCCACGCTACTTTACTTACTCGGGCTTTTGATGTTGCTTTTCAACACTACTTTACTTAATATAACTTTTTACATTGGTTTAATTACTTGCACTTTCTATATTGCTTTACTTACTTGAGATTTTCATACTACTTTTCATTATTTACTTACTTGGGTTTTCCATGCTACTTTACCTACTCAAGATTTTCACACTACTCTACTTTCTCAGGCTTTCCACATTATTTTTTCACACTGCTTTACTTACTCAAGCTTTCCAAATTACTTTACTTACTTGGGCTTTCCACATTACTTTACTTGAGCTTCCCACACTCTTTTAATTACTCAAATTTTCCATTTTGCTTTACTTACTTAAGCTTTTCACGTTGTTTCACTCACTCAAGCTTTCCACACTGCTTTTTCATGTTACTTTACTTACTCAAGCATTTCACACTGATTTTTAATATTTCTTTACTTACTCATATTTTCCATGTTGATTTTCCATATTGCATTAATTTCTTAGGCTTTATACACTAGTTTTCCATACTACTTTACTTACTCAATCTTTCTATGCTACTTTACTTAATGAAGCTTTCCACCTTGCTTTATTTACTTGAGCTTTCCATGCTGCTTTACTTACTCAAGCTTTACACACTCATTTACTTACTTGAGCTTTCCATGCTCCTTTACTTACTCAAGCTTCCCATGCTACTTTATTTACTCAAGATCTCCACGTTAGTTTTTCATATTACTTTACTTACTCAAACTTTCCATACTACTTTTCCATGCTAGTTTTTTTACTTGAGCTTTCTATGCTACTTTACTTAGGCTTTTCACATTTTTTTTATATTTTTTCCACATTGCTTTACTTACTCAATATTTACACACTGATTTATTTACTCAATCTTTTCATGTTGTTTTTTCATGCTTCTTTACTTAATTAGGATTTCCATGCTACTTTACTTACACAAACTTTTTATACTACTTTTCCACACTACTTTACTTACTCTGGCTTTACATGTTGCTTTATTTAATCAAGATTTTCATATTTCTTTACTTACTTAGGCTTTCCAAACTCAGTTTCTACATTTCTTTACATACTCGAGCTTTTCACATTGCTTTTCCATGCTACTCTACTTACTCGAGCTTTCCATGTTGATTTACTTACTCAAGCTTTTCACATATTTTTCTACACTAGTTTACTTACTCAAGTTTTCCATATTGCTTTAATTACTCAAGATTTCTATGCTAATTTCCTTACTCAAACTTTCCATGCTATTTTTCCACACTCTTTACTTACTTAGGCTTTCTATGTTGCTTTACTTAGTCAAGTTTTCTATGCTACTTTATTTACTTGGGCTTTTCATGTTGTTTTACTTACTTGGGCTTTTCATGATGTTTTTGCATGTTGCTTTACTTAATTAGAGTTTCTATGCTACTTTTCCACACTACTTTACTTACTCAGGCTTTCCACATTACTTTATTTACTCAAGTCTTTCCACACTACTTTACTTAATTGAGCTTTACATGCTACTTTTACACATTGTTTTACTTACTCAAGCTTTCCAAGTTGCTTTGCTTACTTAGGATTTTCATGCTACTTTAATTACTCAAGATTTTCATGTTATTTTTCTATGCTATTTTGCTTACTCAAGATATTGACATTGCTTTACTTACTTGGGCTTTCCATGTTACTTTTCCATGTTGCTTTATTTATTCAAGATTTCCATGTTACTTTACTTACTCAAACTTTTCATACTTCTTTACATTCCACACTACTTCACTTACTCAAGCTTTCCATGCTAATTTACTTATTCAGACTTTCCATTCTACTTTTCCACCCTTATTTATTTATTCAAAATTTCCACATTGCTTTTCCATGATACTTTACTTAATCAAGCTTTTCACACTACTTTTCTGTGCTACTTTACTTACTCAGGCATTCCATACTACTTTTTCATGTTGCTTTACTTACTCGAGCATTCCACGCTACTTTACTTACTCAAGATTTTTATGCTGATCTACAAACTCAAGCTTTCCATGTTACTTTTCATACTCAGTTTTCCATGTTGCTTTATTTAATTGAGCTTTCCACATTGCTTTACTTACTTGAGATTTTCACATTGCTTTACTTACTCATGTTTTCCACATTGATTTTTCATATTATTTTACTTACTCAAGCTTTACAAGATTCTTTTCTATGTTGCTTTAATTATGCAAGATTTTCACACTACTTTACTTACTCGGGCTTTCCACACTGCTTTACTTACTTAGGCTTTCCATACTACTTTACTTACTCAAACTTTTTACAATATTTTATTTACTTAGATTTTCTACATTACTTTACTTAGGCTTTTCACATTATTTTACTTACTTGGGCTTTCTGTGTTACTTTTCTATGATGCTTTTCCATGCTGCTTTACTTACTCAAACTTGCTATGTTGTTTTACTTACTTGAGCTTTCTAAGCTATTTTTCCACGCTACTTTACTTACTTGGACTTTCTATGCTATTTTACTTAGGTTTTTCACGTTGTTTTACTTAGTCAAACTTTCCATACTATTTTTTACATTACTTTACTTACTCAGACTTTTCATAATACTTTACATACTTAAGCTTTCCACATTGTTTTACTTACTTAGGTTTTCTATGCTACTTACTCTAGATTTCCATCTTGCTTTATTTACTCAAACTTTCCAAGATACTTTTCTATGTAGCTTTACTTACCTGAGCTTTCCATGCTAATTTATTTACGTGAGCTTTCCACATTGTTTTTCCATGTTTTTTTACTCACTCAAACCTTTCACATTGCTTTAATTACTCAGCTTTTTCATGCTACTGTACTTACTCAAAATTTCCACTCTACTTTACTTAATCAAGCTCTCCACATTGTTTTATTTACTTAAGCTTTCCATACTGCTCTACTTACTCAAAATTTTCATACTACTTTACTTACTTAGGCTTTCAATTCTTTTTTTCCATGCTATTTGACTTAATCAAGCTTTTTATGCCACTTTACTTACTCAAACTTTATATGCTACTTTTTCACATTGCTTTACTTGGGATTTTCATGCTATTTTTCCATGTTACTTTACTTACTTTGGCTTTACTTAAAATTTCTACACTTTTTTACTTACTCAAGCTTTCTATGCTATTTTTCTACCCTACTTTACTTGATCAAGATTTCCATGCTACTTTTTTATGTTGCTTTACTTGGGTTTTCTAAACTACTTTTCCACGTTGTTTTATTTACTCAAGTTTTCTATGTTATTTAACTTACTTAAGATTTTTTTTCTACTTTACTTATTTAGAATTTCTATGCTACTTTTCCTTACCTCTTTACTTGGATTTTTGATACTCATTTTCTATGTTGCTTTACTTACTCAAGTTTTACATGCTACTTTTCTACACTGTTTTACTTACTCATACTTTTCATGCTACTTTATTTACTCAAGATTTGTTTGTTTTTTCCATGTTACTTTATTTACTCAATATTTCCATGTTGTTTTTTCATATTTCTTTACTTATTTAGGCTTTTCACCCTAATTTAATTACTTAGGCTTTCTACATTATTTTACATACTCAAGCTTTTCATACTAGTTTTTCACATTGATTTACTTACTTGGGCTTTCCACACTATTTTTCTATGTTGCTTTACATACTTGAGCTTTCCACGCTACTTTAATTAATTGAGATTTCTATATTGTTTTACTTAATTGAGCTTTTTATGCTACTTTTTCACACTACTTTACTTACTTAAAATTTCCACACTATTTTTTCATGTTGCTTTACTTACTCAGGCTTTCTACATTGCTTTTACATGCTACTGTACTTACTCTAACTTTCCACACTACTTTACTTACTTGGGCTTTCCACTCTACTTTACTTATTCAAGCATTCTACACTTCTTTTCTATGCTAATTTACTTACTCAAGCTTTCCATGTGATTTTTCTATGTTGCTTTACTTACCCAGGCTTTCTATGATGCTTTATTTAATCAATTTTTTCACTCTATTTTACTTAGGCTTTTCACACTACTTTTCTACCATGATTTACTTACTCAAGATTTACACGCTGTTTTACTTACTCATGTTTTCTATGTTACTTCACTTACCTAAGATTTCCACACTACTTCTCCTTGCTACTTTACTTAATCAAGATTTCTACATTACCTTTCTATATTTCTTTACTTACTCAATCTTTCACCACTACTTTTCTATGTTTCTTTAATTACTTAGACTTTCCATGTTGATTTTCTATGCCAGTTTACTTACTTAGGCTTTCTACATTAATTTTCAACACTACTTTACTTATTCAAGCTTTTTATGCTGCTTTACTTAGTTGGGCTTTTCATGTTGATTTTCCACCTTGATTTACTTACTTAAGCTTTTCATGCTATTTTTTTATGTTACTTTACTTACTCATGTTTTCTACATCAATTTTTTATGCTACTTTACTTAATTAGTCTTTCCACGTTATTTTACTTACTCAAACTTTTCATATTGCATTACTTACTCAAGCTTTCCATGCTACTTTACTTAAACTTTCCACACTCTTTTTTATACACCTTTTTTTACTTACTCAAGCTTTCTATACTATTTTTTCATACTACTTTACTTATTCATACTTTTCACACTACTTTATTTACTTAGGCTTTCCATGTTACTTTTCTATATTATTTTACTTACTCAAAAAATTTATGTTATTTTTCCATACTACTTTACTTACTCAAGCTTTCCAAGCTACTTTACTTACTCAAGTTTTTCACATTATTTTACTTACTTGAGCTTTTCACATTACTTTTTCACATTGCTTTACTTACTCAATCTTTTCACACTACTTTACTTACTTTAGCATTCCATGCTACATTACTTACTTAAGATTTCTATATTACTTTACTTACTCAAGGTTTCTACACTTCTTTTCTACACTGTTTTACTTTCTTGAAGTTTTCACGTTGCTTTTTCACACTTAAGATTTTTACGTTTCTTTAATTACTCAAGCTTTTGATATAACTTTTCAATACTAATTTATTTACTCAAACATTTTATATATTTTTTTCATGATGCTTTACTTACTTGAGCTTTTCACACTACTTTTATATATTTATTTACTTACTCAAGATTTTCACACTACTTTTCCATGTTACTTTACTTACTCAAGATTTTTACATTGCTTTTTCATGCTATTGAGTAAGTTAAGTAGTGTGGAAAGATGAAGTAGATAAAATAACATGAAAAGTCTGAGTAAATAAAGTATCATGTAAAGATCAAGTAAATAAAATAATATAAAAAAGTAGTGTGGAAAGCCTAAGTAAGTAAAGTAGGATGGAAAAGCAATATGGAAAGCTTGATTAAGTAAAACAATGTGAAAAATTAGTGTGAAAAGTATAATTAAGTAAAGTAGTATGGAAAGATTAAGTAAGTAAATTATTATAAAAAAGAAATGTGGCAAGCTCAAATAAGTAAAATAGTGTGGAAATCTTGAGTAAAGAAAGTAGCATGAAAAACTTGAGTTAGTAAAATAGTGAAAAAATTCTGAGAAAGTAAAGTAACATGAAAAACAACATAGAAAGCCTGAGTAAATAAAGCAATGTGAAAAAATAGAGTATAAAACTTGATTAAATAAAGTACCATGGAAATCCCAAGTAAGTAAAGTAACATGGAAAGCTTGAGTAAATAAATTAGTGTGAAAATGTAGAGTAAAAATCTTGGGTAAGTAAAGTAGTGTGGAAATCCTAAGTAAAGCAACATGGAAAGCCTAAGTAAGTAAAACAATATGAAAATGATAAGTAAATTAGTGTATAAATATTGAGTAAGTAAAGTAGTATGGAAATCCTAAGTAAGTAAAGTAACATGGAAATTCTAAGTAAGTAAAGTACCATAAAAATCCTAAGTAAATAAAGTAGCATGGAAAGCCTGAGTAAGCAAAGTAGTGTGAAAATCTTGAATAAATAAAATAATATAGAAAAGTAACATGGAAAGCTTGAGTAAGTAAATTAGTGTAGAAAGTTTGAATAAGTAAAGTAGCATGGAAATCTTGAGTAAGTAACGTAGTGAGGAAAAGTAACATAAAAATCTTGAGTAAGTAATATAGTATGACAAAATAGCATGGAAACTTCGAGTAAGTAAATCAACATAAAAAGGTAGCATATAAAGATTAAGTAAATGAAGCTACATGGAAAAGTAGCATGGAAAGCTTGAGTAAGTAAACCAATGTGAAAAAGTAGCATGAAAATCTTAAGTAAATCATCATGAAAAAATAGTGTGAAAATATTAATTAAAGTAACATGAAAAAGTAGCATGGAAAGCTCGAGTAAGTAAACTATCATGGAAAGCTTGAATAAGTAAAATAGTGTAGAAAATTTGAGTAAGTAAAGCAATATAAAATTTTTGAGTAAGTAAAGTAGTGTGAAAAGCTTAAGTAATTAAAGTAGTGTGAAAATCTCAACTAAATAAAGCAGCATGCAAAGTAAAGTAGAAAGTCTACGTAAGTAAAGTAGTGTGAAAAAGTAGCATGGAAAGATTGAGTAAGTAAAGTAGCATAGAAATCTTGAGTAAGTAAAGCAATATGTAAAAACAACATAGAAATTCCAATTAAGTAAAGTAGAATAGAAATCTTGTGTAAGTAAAGAAACGTGGAAAAGCAATATAGAAATTTTGAGAAAGTAAAGTAGAGTGAAAATATTCAGTAAGTAAAGCAGCGTGGAAAGCCTGAGTAAGTAGATAAATATGAAAATATTGAGTAAGTAAATCAATATAGAAATATTGAGTAAGTAAAGTAACATTGAAAATCAGTGTAAAAATTCTAAATAAGTAAAGCAACATGGAAAGCCCAAGTAAGTAAAGCAGGGTGGAAAGCTTGAGTAAGTAAAACAACATGGAAAGCTTGAGTAAGTAAAGCAATGCGGAAATACAATGTAGAAATCTTAATTTAATAAAGTATCATAGAAATCTTTAGTAAATGAAATAACATAGAAAATAAACATGGAAATTTTAAGCAAGTAAAGCAGTATGGAAATCCTAAGTAAAGTAACAAGGAAATCCCAAGCAAGTAAAGTAGTATGGAAAGATTGAGTAAGTAACGTATTATGGAAAAGTAGCATGGAAATCCTGAGTAAGTAAAGTAGCATGGAAAAGCAATGTGGAAAGCTTGAGTAAGTAAACTAGTATGGAAAGCGTGAGTAAGTAAATAAGTATGGAAAGCTCAGGTAACCAAAGTAGCGTGGAAATCTCAAGTAAGTAAATTAGCATGGAAACGTAGTGTGGAAATCTTGAGTAAGTAAAATAGCATAAAAAGATTGAGTAAGTAAAGTAATGTAGAAAATTATCATGAAAATCTTGAGAAAATAAAGCAATGTTTAAAGCTCGAGCAAGTAAAGCAACATAAAAAAGTAGCATAAAAAGCCTGAGTAAATAAAGCAACATGAAAAAGCATCATAGAAAGCTTGAGTAAGTAAAGCAGTGTGGAAATCCTGAGTAAGGCAATGTGGAAAAGAAATATGAAAATATTGAGTAAGTAAAGTAGCATGAAAAATTAGTGTGAAAAGCTTGAATAAATAAATCAACATGAAAAAATAGTGTGAAAATCTTGACTAAGTAAAGTAGCATGGAAAGCTTGAGTAAGTAAAACAACATGAAAATGTAGCATGAAAAGCTTAAGTAAGTAAAGTAATGTGGAAAGTCTGAGTAAGTAAAGTAGTATGGAAAGCCTGACTAAATAAAGTAGTGTGGAAAAGTAGCATGGAAAGTTTAATTAAATAAGGCAGCATGGAAAGCTCAAGTAAAGTAGCATGAAAAACTAGAATAAAAATCCTAAGTAAAGCAAAGTGGAAAGCTCAAGTAAGTAAAGGAACATGGAAATCTTGAGTAAGTAAATTAGCATGGAAAAGTAGCTTAGAAATCCTGAGTAAGTAAAGCTACATGGAAAAGCAACATGGAAAGCCTAAGTACATGAAGCAATGTGGAAAGCCTGAGTAAGTAAAGTAGTGTAGAAAATTAATGTGTAAATCTCAAGAAAGTAAAGTATCATGGACAAGCAGTGTGGAAAGCTTGAGTAAGTAAAGTAGTATATAAAAATTAATTAAGTAAAGTAACATGGAAAATCAATATGGAAAGCTTGAGTAAGTAAAACAACATAGAAATCTTGAGTAAATAAAGTAGCATGAAAAACCCAAGTAAGTAAAGTAGCATAGAAAGACTGAGTAAGTAAAGCAGTGTGGAAAGCCCAGTAAGTAAAGCAACATGAAAAAACAACAATGAAAGCTTGAGTGAGTAAAGCAATGTAAAAAAACAACATGGAAAGCTTGAGTAAGTAAAGCCATGCTACTTTTCCATGTTGCTTTACTTACTTTAGCTTTCCATGCTGCTTTACTTATTTGAGATTTCCACACTACTTTTTGATGTTGCTTTACTTACTCAAGCATTCCACAATGATTTTCCATACTATTTCACATACTCAAGCTTTTCACTCTAATTTTCCATTCTGCTTTACTAATTCAAGATTTTCATGTTTATTTTCCATGTTACTTTACTTACTCAATATTTTCACACTACTTTACTTACTCGAGATTTCCATGCTACTTTAATTACTATAGCTTTCCATGATGCTTTATGTACTCAAGTTTTTCATGCTACTTTACTTACTTGGGATTTCCACACTAATTTTCCATGTTGCTTTAGTTACTCAATATTTCCATACTACTTTACTTGCTCAAGCTTTCTATTCTATTTTACATACTCAGGCTTTCCACACTAATATACTTACTCAAGATTTTCATGCTGCTTATTCAATCTTTTCATGCTGCTTTACTTATTCGATCTTTTCATGTTGCTTGACTTAATCAAGCTTTCAATAATATTTTTTTTACTTGACCTTTTCATGCTACTTTAATTACTTGAGATTTTCATGTTACATTTCTAGGTTATTTTACTTACTCGGGCTTTCCATGCTACTTTTCCACACTACTTTCCTTACTCAAGCTTTCCATGCTACTTTAATTAATCAAAATTTCCATGTTGATTTTCCATATTGCTTTACTTATTCAGGCTTTCCATGATGTTTTTCCCTGTTGATTTACTTACTCAAGCTTTCCATGGTACTTTACTTACTCAATCTTTCCATACTACTTTTCCATGTTGCTTTATTTGCTTGAGCTTTTTACACTATTTTTTCATGTTGCTTTACTTACTCAAATTTTCCATGCTACTTTTCTATGCTTCTTTATTTACTCAAAATTTCCACACTATTTTTCCATGTTGCTTTACTTACTCATGCCTTCCATTCTAATTTTTTATGTTATTTCACTTACTCAAGCTTTCCATGTTGCTTTTCTATGCTGCTTTACTTACTCAAGCTTTCCACACTATTTTTCCATGTTGCTTTACTTACTCAAGATTTCTATGTTGCTTTACTTACTCATGCTTTCCATGCTACTTTAATTACTCAAGTTTTTCACACTATTTTTCTATGTTGTTTTACTTACTCAGACATTCCATGCTTATTTTCCTAGCAACTTTACTTACTCTAGATTTCCACATTACATTACTTATTTAGACTTTTTGTGATGTTTTTCCATGCTACTTTACTTACTCAAATTTTTCACATTAATTAAGATTTTCAAATAGCTTTTCCACACTGATTTACTTACTCATACTTTTTATGTTGCTTTACTTACTCAATATTTCCACAATATTTTTCTATGTTGCTTTACTTAGGGTTTCTAAGCTACTTTTCTATACTACTTTACTTATTCAAGATTTCCACACTTCTTTACTTTATTTACTCAAGATTTCCACACTTCTTTACTTACTAAATATTTCCACATTACTTTACTTACTCATGATTTCTACATGGATTTACTTACTTAGGCTTTACATGCTACTTTACTTACTCAGTCTTTCCACATTGCTTTACTTACTCATCATTTCCAAGCTACTTTACTTATTTGAGCTCTCCACACTACTTTACTTACTCAAGATTTCTACATTAGTTTACTTACTCAAAAAAGTTTATGCTATTTTACTTACTTAGGGTTTCTATATTTTTATACTTACTCAAGCTTTCCATGTTGCTTTACTTACTCAGGCTTTCCATACTAATTTATTTACTTGAGATTTCCACACTACTTTTCCTCGCTACTTTACTTACTCAGTCTTTCCACTATGCTTTACTTACTCAAGATTTTCAAACTACTTTACTTACTTAGGCTTTCTACACTACTTTACTTACTCAAGCTTTCCATATCGCTTTACTTACTTAAGCTTTCCATATTGCTTTACTTACTTAGGCTTCTTCACCTTGTTTTACTTACTCAAGCTTTCCATGTTGTGTTACTTACTGAAGATTTCTATGCTAATTTACTTACTCAATATTTCTAAGTTACTTTACTTACTCAATATTTCCACACTACTTTTTCTCACTACTTTACTTAGGCTTTTTACGCTATTTTTTCATACTACTTACTCAGTCTTTTCATGTTGCTTTACTTACTCAATCTTTCCAAGCTACTTTACTTACTTGAGTTTTATACACTACTTTAAGAACTCAAGATTTATACATTGCTTTACTTACTCAAGCTTTTATATTACTTTACTTACTAAGGCCTTCCATGCTAATTTACTTAATTGAGATTTCCATACTTCTTTTTCTTGCTACTTTACTTACTCAGGCTTTTCAAGCTATTTTCCACACTAATTTACTTACTCAATATTTTTATGTTACTTTACTTACTCAGAATTTCTAAGCTACTTTACTTACTTGGGCTTTCCATGCTGCTTTACTTACTCAGACTTTCTACAATACTTAACTTACTTGAGCTTTCCATGTTACTTTACTTAGGATTTCCACACTATTTTACTTAATATTTTTATGTTGTTTTACTTACTCTAGATTTTCATGTTACTTTTACATGTTATTTTACTTAATCAGACTTTCCATACTAATTTTTCCTTCTATTTTACTTATTCGGGGTTTCCATGTTTCTTTTCTTACTTGAGCTTTCCATGCTACTTTACTTACTTAGGTTTTCCATGCTACTTTACTTACTCGAGCTTTCTACACTGCTTTTCTTCACTACTTTAGTTACTCAATATTTTTGTGCTATTTTTTCATGTTATTGTACTTACTCAGTATTTTTATGCTACTTTATTTACTCAAGCTTTCTAAGCTACTTTAGTTACTCAGGATTTCCATGTTGTTTTACTTACTCAAGCTTTCCATGCTACTTTACTTACTCAAGCTTTCTATACTATTTTTCCACACTGCCTTACTCAGGCTTTCTATACTACATTACTTAAGATTTTTATGTTGATTTACTTACTTTGGCTTACCACACTACTTTTCCATGCTACTTTACTTACTCAAAATTTCTATGTTACTTTACATACTCAAGCTTTTCACACTAATTTTCTATATTTCTTTACTTACTCAAGTTTTTCACATTGTTTTACTTATTCAAGGTTTCTATTCAACTTTACTTGTTCAAGTTTTTTATACTAATTTACTTACTCAAGCTTTCCACGTTTCTTTACTTACTTATGCTTTCCATGCTGCTTTACTTACTCAAGCTTTCCATGTTACTCTATGTACTCAAACTTTTCATACTACTTTTCTAAATTAATTAATTACTCAAGCTTTCCATGTTGATTGTCCATGCTACTTTACTTACTCAAGCTTTCTATACTACTTTTTTACACTACTTTACTTACTGAGGCTTTTCATGCTACTTTACTTACTTAGACTTTCCATGCTACTGTTTCACACTACTTTATTTATTCATGTTTTCCATGCTATTTTACTTACTTGAGTTTTTAGTGTTGTTTTTCCATGATGCTTTGCTTACCTAAGCTTTCCACATTAGTTTACTTATTCATGCTTTCCACACTAATATACTCAAGCTTTCCATGCTACTTTACTTACTTGAGCTTTTTATATTATTTTACTTACTTGGGATTTCCACACTGCTTTTCTATGTTGCTGTACTTACTCATATTTTATATACTACTTTTATTACTCATACTTTTTATGCTATTTTTTTATGTTGCTTTAGTTACTCACACTTTTCATACTTATTTACTTACTCAAGCTTTCCACATTACTTTACTTACTCAAGATTTCCACACTATTTTACTTACTTAGGCTTTTCACAATACTTTTTTAATTTAATTTACTTACTCAAGCTTTCCGCACTATGTTTCCATGCTATTTTACTTACTTGGGATTTCTATGCTACTTTATTTACTTAGGTTTTCCACACTACTTTTTTATTTTACTTTACTTACTCAAGATTTCCATATTACTTTAATTACTTGAGCTTTCTATGTTACTTTTCTTTATTGTTTTACTTATTCAGGATTTTTATGCTACTTTACTTACTCAAACTTTTGACCCTACTTCTCCACATTGCTTTACTTACTCAAAATTTTCACATTTCTTTACTTACTTAGGCTTTCTATGTTGTTTTTCCACACTTCTTTACTTAATTAAGTATTTCATGTTACTTTATTTACTTAAGATTTTCATGCTACTTTACTTACTCAAGTTTTTCATGCTAATTTTTTATGCTTCTTTACTTACTCAGACTTTCCACATTTTTTTCTATATTACTTTATTAAATTAAGCTTTCCATGCTACTTTTTCATGTTTTTTAATTTACTCAAGCTTTCCACACTGCTTTACTTAATCTAGCTTTCCACGCTACTTTTCCATGATGCTTTACTTACTCAAGATTTTTATATTGCTTTTGGATGCTACTTTAGTTACTCAATCTTTCTATACTACTTTACTTACTCATACTTTTCACACTATTTTTCTACACTATTTACTTACTCGATCTTTCAACACTATGTTACTTAAGATTTTATTATTACTTTACTTACGCATGTTTTCCATGCTACTTTACCACACTATATTTGTTACTAAAGTGACATAAAAATCTTGAGTAAGTAAAGCAATATGGAAAAGTGGTATATAAATCTTAATTAATTAAAGTAGCATGAAAAATTAGTGTATAAATTCTAAGTAAAGTAGCATAGAAAAGAAGTGTAGAAATTTTATTTAAGTAAAACAATGTGGAAAGCCCAAGTAAAGTAGCTTAGAAAGCCTAAGTAAGTAAAGTAACATATAAATTTAGAGTAAATAAAGCAGTTTGAAAAATTAGTGTAGAAAGCTTGAGTAAATAAAGTACCATGGAAAACATGAGTAAGTAAAGTAGCATGGAAAAATAGCATGGAAAGCTTACGTAAAGTAGCATATAAAGCTCGAGTAAGTAAAATAGTGTGTAAAAGTAATAAGTAAAGCTTGATTAAGTAAAGTACTATGAAAAAGAAACGTGAAAATATCAATTAAGGAAACTGACATGGAAAAATATTATGGAAAGCTTGAATAAGTAAAATAGTGTAAAAAGCTAGAATAAATAAAGTAGCATAGAAAATTAGTGTGAAAAGATTGAGTAAGTAAAATAATGTAGAATGCTCAAGTAAGTAAAGTAGCATAGAAAGCCCAAGTAACTAAAGTAAAATAAAATTTTTGAGTAAGTAAAATAACAAGAAAAAGTAGTGTAAATTTTTTGAATAAATAAAGTAATATAAAATACCTGAATAAGTAAAGCAACATAGAAAAGTAGTGTGGATAGCCTGAGTAAGTAAAATAGTATAGAAAAGTAGTATAAAAAAGAAGTATGGAAAGCTTGAGTAAAAAAAGTATCATGAGATGCTTGAGTAAGTAAAACAACATGGTAATATTAAATAAGTAAAGTAACATGAAAAGTTTGAGTAAGTAAAGTAACATGAAAAGCTCAAGTAAGTAAAGTAGCATGGAAAAGTAGAGTGGAAATTTTGAGTAAGTAAAGTAGTATAGAAAGTTAAAGCAATTTTAAAAACATAAAAAAGTAGCATAGAAAGCCTAAGTAACTAAAGCAATGTGTAAATCCTTAGTAAGTAAAGTAGCATAAAAAATAATGTGATAAGCTTGAGTAAGTAAAATAGTGTGAAAATTTTGAGTATGTAAAGTAGTGTAGAAAGCTCAAGTAAGTAAAGTAGTGTAGAAATCCTAAGTCAATAAATTAGCATGAAAATCTTGAGTAAGTAAAACAATATATAAATCTAGAGTAAGTAAAGTAGCATGGAAAAGTAACATGGAAAGCCTGAGTAAATAAAATAAGGTGAAAAGCTTGAGTATGTAAAATAACATGAAAATCTTGAGTAAGTAAAGTAACATGGAAAACTAGCATAGAAAGTTTTAGTAAGTAAAGAAGCTTGTAAAACTTGAGCAAGTAAAGCAATGTGGAAAGCTCAAGTAAGTAAAGTAGTATAGAAAGATTGAGTAAGTAAATTAGCATAGAAAGCCTGACTATGTAAAGTAGCATAAAAAGCTCAAGTAAGTAAATTTGCATGGAAAAATAACATGAAAATATTGAGTAAGTAATGTAGTGTAGAACACCTGAATAAGTAAAGTGACATGGAAAGTTAGAGTAAGTAAAGTAGCATGAAAAGCCTTAGTAACTAAAGCAACATGGAAATCCCAAGTTAGTAAAGTAGTGTGAAAAGATTGAGTGAGTAAAGCAGTGTAAAAAGATCAAGTAAGTCAATTAGCATGGAAAAGTAGTATGGAAAGTCCAAATAAGTAAAGCAGTGTGCAAATATTGAGTAAGTAAAGTAGCATAGAAAAGAAACATAGAAATCCTAAGCAAGTAAAACAACATGGAAAGCTTGAATAAGTAATGCAACATGCAAAATTATAATGAAAATCTTGATTAAGTAAAGCAATATGGAAATAAGTATAGAAAAATTGAGTTAGTAAAGTAGCATGGAAAGCCTTAGTAAGTAAAGTAGTATGGAGAAGCAGTGTGAAAAGGCTTAGTAAGTAAAGTAGCTTAGAGCTGTGAAAAGCTTGAGTAATTAAATTATCATAAAAAGTTTGAGTAAGTAAATGAATGTGGAAAATTAGTGTAGAAAGCCCAAGTAAATAAATCAGCATGGAAAGCCCAAGTAAGTAAAGTAGTGAGATAAATTAGTATGGAAATCAAAATTAAGTAAAGTAGCATGGAAATCCTAAGTAAGTAAAGTAGCATAGAAAAGCAATATAGAAAACTTAGATAAGTAAAGTAGTTTACAAAGCTTGAGTAAGTAAAACAATGTGGAAAGTTTGAGTAAGTAAAGCAATGTAGAAAGCTTGAGTAATTTAAGTAGTGTGAAAAGCTTGAGTAAGTAAAGTAATGTTAAAATTTTAAGAATGTAAAGTAGTGCAGAAAACCTAAGTATGTAAAGTAGCATAAAAAATTAATGTGAAAATCTTGAGTAAGTAAATTAATGTGAAAAAATAGTATAGAAAGCTTGAGTAAGTAAATTAGCATGGAGAGCTTGAGTAGTTAAAATATTATGAAAAGCCTAAGTAAGTAAAGTACCATGGAAATCTTGATTATATAAAGTAGCATGGAAAGCCTAAGTAAATAAAGTAGCATAAAAATCTCAAGTAAGTAAAGTAATGTGCAAAGATTGAGTAAGTAAAGCAGTGTGAAAAAGTATTATAGAAATCTTGAGTAAGTAAAGTAGCATGAAAAAGTAGTGTATAAATCTTGAGTAAGTAAAATAACATAGAAAAGTAGCATCGAAAGCCCAAATAAGTAAAGTAGTTTGGAAATATTGAGTAAGTAAAGTAGTGTGGAAAGCTTGAGTAAGTAAAATAGTGTGGAAAGATTGAGTAAGAAAAGTGGTATGGAAGGCCTAAGTAAGTAAAGTAACATGTAAAGCTTGAGTAAGTAAAATAACATAGAAAAGTAATGTGAGAAGCTTGAGTATGCAAAGTAATGTATAAAGTCCAATCAAGTAAAGCAATGTGGGAAAGCAACATGTAAAGCTCAAGTAAGTAAAGCAACATGGAAAAGTAGCATAGAAATCTTGAGTAAGTAAAAAAACTTAAAAAAATAGCATTAAAATCCTGAGTATGTAAAGTAGTATGGAAATCTTTACTAAGTAAAGTAGTGTAGAAATCTTGAGTAAGTAAATGTCCAGAAGTAGCATGAAAAGCTCAAGTAAAGAAATGTGGAAAGCTTGAGTAAGTAAATCATCATAGAAATCTTAAGTAAGTAAAGTATTAAGGAAAGCTTGAGTAAATAAAGTAACATGGAAAGCTTGAGTAAGTAAAGTAGCGTGGAAAGCCCAAGTAAGTAAAGAAGCATGGAAAAGTAATATAGAAATCTTAAGTAAATAAAGTAATGTAGAAAATTAGCATGGAAAGCCCTAGTTAGTAAAGCAGTGTGGAAACCCTGATTAAGTAAAAAAAAATAGAAAAATAGCATGGAAAGCCTAAGTAAGTAAAGTAGTGTGGAAAGCTCAAGTAATTAAAGTAGCATAGAAAGCCCGAGTAAGTAAATCACTATGCAAAATTAGTGTGGAAAGATCAAATAAATAAAGTAGCATAGAAAGCTCAAGGAAGTAAATCAGTATGGAAAAGTGGCATGGAAAGTTTGAGTAATTAAAGTAGTGTGGAAAAGTATCATGGAAAATCTAGGTAAAGAAATTAGTGTGGAAAAGTAGTGTGAAAAGCTCGAGTAAATAAAGTAGCATGGAAATCTTGAGTAAGTAAAGCAACATGGAAATATCATGTAAGTAAATCAGTGTGGAAAGCCCAAGTATATAAAGTAGTGTGGAAAACTTGAGTAAGTAAACGAACATGGAAATACATTTTGAAAATATTGAGTAAGCAAAGTAACATGGAAATCCATAAAAATCAAAGTAAAGAGGAAATCATGAGTAAGTAGCATAAGAATCCCAAGTAAGTAAAGTAACATTAAAAGCTTGAATAAGTAAAACAATGTAAAAAATCAACATAGAAAGCCTGAGAAAGTAAAGCAATGTAGAAAGCTTGAGTAAGTAAAGCAGTATGGAAAAATAGTATGGAAGGCTTGAGTAAGTAAAGTAGCATGAAAATTCTAAGTAAATAAATTAATATGAAAAAAAACTTAGAAATCTTGAGTAAGTAAAATAGCATGGAAAGCCCAAGTAAAGTAGCATAGAAAGGCTGAGTAAGTAAAACAACATGGAAAGTTTAAGTAAGTAATACAACATGGAAAGCTTGAGTAAGTAAAGCAGTATGGAAAGCTCGAGTAATTAAAGCAATGTGGAAAGCCTGAGTAAGTAAAGAAATGTAGAAAAGTAGCATGAAAAGCTCAAACAAGTAAAGTAACATAGAAAAGTAGTGTAGAAAGTCTGAGTAAGTAAAGTAGTATGGAAAATTAGTGTGAAAAGTTGAAGTAAGGTAGTGTGAAAAAGCAACATTGAGTAAGTAAAGTAGCATAGAAGATTAAGCAAGTAAAATAACATGGAAAGCCCAAGTAAGTAAAGTTATGTGGAAAGCCTGAGTAAGTAAAGCAATGTGAAAAGCTTGAGTAAGTAAAACAACATGGAAAGCATGAGTAAGTAAAGAAACATGGAAAAGTAACATGGAAAAGTACTGTGGAAAATATGAGTAAGTAAAATAATATGGAAAGCTCAAGTAAGTAAAGTAGCATAGAAAGCCCAAGTATGTAAAATAGTGTGGAAAGCCTAAGTAAATAAAGTAGTATAGAAATTTTGATTAAGTAAAGTAGCATGAAAATATTAAGTAAAATAGTGTGGAAAAGTAGTGTGGAAGGCCTAAGTAAGTAAAGTAGCATGAAAAAGCAACGTGGAAAGCCCAAGTAAGTAAGTATCATGGAAAAACATCATGAAAAGTTTAAGTAAAGAAAGTAGTGTGGAAAAGTGATGTGGAAAGCCTAAGTTAGTAAAGTAGTATGGAAAGCTTGAGTAAGTAAAGCAATATAGAAAACCTTAGTAAGTAAAGTAATGTAAAAAAGCAATGTGGAAAGCTAATATAAATATTGTAGCATGAAAAGATCGAGTACGTAAAGTAGCATGGAAATCTTGAGTAAGTAAAGTAACATAAAAAGCCTAAGTAAGTAAAGCAACATGGAATAACAACATGGAAAGCTTGAGTAACTAAAGTAGCATGAAAAAGAAGCATAAAAAGCTTGAGTAAGTAAAATTGCGTGGTAAGCTTGACTAAGTAAATCAGCATAGAAAGCCTGAGTAAGTAAAGTAACATACAAATCTTGAGTAAGTAAAGTAGTGTGGAAAGGGTGAGTAAGTAAAGCAACATAGAAAAGTAGTGTGGAAAGCCTAAGTAAAATAGTATGGAAATCCTGAGTACGTAAAGCAGTATGGTAAAGTAACTTGGAAAAGCAACATGAAAATCTTGAGTAAGTAAAGTAGAGTGGAAAAGTAGCATGGAAACCCTGAATAAGTAAAGTAGCATGTAAATCTTGTGTAAGTAAAGCAGTGTCAAAATTTTTGAGTAAGTAAAGTAACATGGACAACTTGATTAAGTAAAGTAGTGCAAAAAGCTTGAATAAGTAAAACAATGTAGAAAGCTTGAGTAAGTAAAGCAACATGAAAATCTTGAGTAAGTAAAATAATGTTGAAAGCTTAAGTAAGTAAAGCAGTGTGGAATTCCCAAGTAAGTAAAACAACATGGAAAGCTCAAGTAAAGCAACATGAAAAAGCAACATGGAAAGCTCGAGTAAGTAAAGTAGCATGGAAAGCTCGAGTAAGTAAAGCAGTGTAGAAATCCCAAGTAAGTAAAGTAGTGTGGAAAAGTAGCATAGAAATCTTGAGTAAATAAAACAACATGGAAATCTTAAGTAAGTAAAGCAGTATGAAAAGCTTGAGTAAGTAAAATAGTGTTGAAAATATGAGTAAGTAAAGTAATATGGAAAAATAACATGAAAATCTTGAGTTAGTAGAGTAGTGTAAAAAGCTTAAGTAAGTAAAGTAGCATAGAAAAACATCATGGAAAGACTAAGTACATAAAGCAACATGGAAAAGTAGTGTGAAAAGTTTGAGTAAGTAAAGTAGTGTGGAAAGTCCAAGTAAGTAAAGTTATGTGGAAAATAAGCATGGAAAAACAATATTGAAAGCTCGAACAAGTAAAACAACATAGAAATCTTGAGTAAGTAAAGAAGCATGTAAAGCTTGAGTAAGTAAAGCAATGTGGAATGGTAGCATGAAAAATGTGAGTAAGTAAAGTAGAATGAAAATCTTGAGTAAGTAAAGCAACATATAAATCTTAAGTAAGTACAACAACATGGAAATCTTGAGTAACTAAAGTAGCATAAAAAAGTAATGTAAAAAGATTAAGTAAAGCAACATAGAAATATCGAGTAAGTAAAGTTGTATGGAAAGCTTGAGTAAGTAAAGTACCATGGAAAAGTAATTGAAAAGTTTGAGTAAGTAAAGTAGTGTGGAAAGCTCAAGTAAGTAAAGCACTATGAAATTTTTGAGTAAATAAAGCAACATGGAAGGTAGCATGGAAAGCTCAAGTAAGTAAAGTAGCATAAAAATGTTGACTAAGTAAAGAAACATGAAACAACAACATAGAGTGTTTGAGTAAGTAAAGCTGCATGGAAAGTCCAAGTAACTAAAATAGTGTGGAAAGATTGAGTAAGTAACATGAAAAGCCTCAGTAAGTAAAGGAACATGGAAAAGTAGCATGAAAAATTTGAGTAAGTAAAGTAGTATGGTAAAGTAATGTGGAAAGCTTAAGGAAGAAAACAACATGGAAAATTAGTGTTGAAAGCTTGAGTAAGTAAACTAATGTGGAAAAATAGCATTGAAAGCTTGAGTAAATAAAGTGCCATGGAAAGCTTGAGTAAGTAAAGTAACGTGGAAAGCCTAAGTAAAGTAGTATAAAAAATATATGTAGAAAGTTTGAGTAAATAAAATAATGTGTAAAAATTAAATAATTAAATCAACATGGAAAAATAATGTGGCAAGCTTATGAAAGTAAAGCAACATGTAAAAGTAACATGGAAAAGTAGTGTGAAAAGCTTGAGTAAGTAAAGCAGTGTAAAAAGTTCAAGTAAGTAAAGCAGCATGGAAAGCTTGAGTAAGTAAAGCAATGTGGAAAGCCCAAGTAAGTAAAGTAGCATAGAAATCTTAAATATGTAAAGCATCATAGAAAGCTTGAGTAAGTAAAGTAGTGTGGAAAGCTAGAATAAGTAAAACTTCATGGAAAAGTATCATGCAAATTTCAAGTAAAGCAGTATGGAAAGCCTGAGTAAATAAAGTAATATGGAAAAGTAACTTAGAAAGCTTGAGTAAGTAAAGAAGCATAAAAGGTTTGAGTAAGTAAAACAACATGGAAAAGTAGAATGGAAATCCCAAGTTAATAAAGTAGTGTGGAAAGCATGAGTAAGTAAAGCAACATAGAAAAGTAGCATATAAATCCTTAATAAGTAAAGAAACATGAAAAAATAGTGTATAAAGCTTGAATAAATAAGTTAACATAGAAAACTCGAGTAAGTAAAGCAGCATGGAAAGCCTGAGTAAGTAACGCAACATGAAAAGCTTATGTAAGTAAAGTTTCATGGAAAAGTAGCAAAAAAAGCATGAGTAAGTAATGTAGCATGGAAAAGTAGCATGAAAAGCCCAAGTAAGTAAAGTAGCATGAAAAAATAGTGTAGAAAGCTTGAGTAACTAAAGTAGCATGGAAAATATGAGTAAGTAAAGTAGTGTAGAAATCTTGAATAAGTAAATTATCATTGAAAAGCAATGTGAAAAGATAAAGTATGTAAAGCAGTGTGGAAAGTCTAAGTGAGTAAAGCAACATGGAAAAGTAACATGGAAATCTTAAGTAATTGAAGCAACATAGAAATCTGGAGTAAGTAAAGTAGTGTGAAAAAGTAGCATGGAAAGCAAGAATAAGTAAAGTAGCATGTAAAGCCTGAGTAAGTAATGTTGTGTAAAAAAGTAGTGTGAAAAGCCTGAGTAAGTAAAGTGGCATGATAATCTTGAATAAGTAAAGCAATGTAGAAAACTTGAGTAAGTAATGTAGCGTGAAAAGCTAGAATAAGTAAAGCAACATGGACAAGCTATATAAAAATCTTGAGTAAGTAAAGTAGCATGGAAAAGTAGTATGGAAAGCCTAAGTAAGTAAAAGAATGTAGAAATATGGTGTAAAAATCTTGAGTAAGTAAAGTAGTGTGTAAAGATCGAGTAAGTAAAGTAGTGTAGAAAAGCAACATGGAAAGCCTTAGTAAGTAAAGCAACATGGAAAATTAATGTGGAAATCTTAAGTAAGCAAAGAAGCATAGAAAATTAGTATGAAAACTTGAGTAAGTAAATTAGTGTATAAATCTCATGTAAGTAAAGCAGCATTAAAAAATAGTGTGGAAAGATCGAGTAAGTAAAGCAACATGGAAAGCCCGATTAAGTAAAATAACATGAAAAAGTAGCATGAAAAGATAGAAAAAGTAAAGTAGTGTGGAAAGCTTGACTAAGTAAAGCAACTTGGAAAACTCAAATAAGTAAAGTAGCATGGAAATCCCAAGTAAAGCAATGTGGAAAATTAGCTTGGAAATCCTAACTTAGTAAAGTAACATAGAAATATTAAGTAAGTAGGGTAAAAAAATATCGTTAAAAGCTTGAGTAAGTAAAGTAGCATGAAAAGCTTGAGTATGTAAATTAGCATGAAAAAGTAGCATGGAAATCCCAAGTAAAGTAATGTAGAAATCTCAAAAAAAAAAAGCAACATGGAAAACCAACATAGAAAGCCTAAGTAAAGGAGCGTGGAAAGCTCAAGTAAGTAAAGTAACATAGAAAGCCTGAATAAGTAAATTAGCATGGAAGTTTGAGTAAGTAAAACAACATGAAAATCCAAATTAAGTAAAGTATCATGGAAAGCCTAAGTAAGTAAAGCATCGTAGAAAAATTGAGTAAGTAAAGCAGTGTGAAAAGCTCTAGTATGTAAGTAGCATGGAAAACCTAAGTAAGTAAAGTAACATGGAAAAATAATGTAGAAAGATTCAGTAAGTAAAGAAACATGGAAAAGCAATGTCAAAATCTCAAGTTAGTAAAGCATTATGGAAAGCCTAAGTAAGTAAAGTAGCATATTAAAGTAGTGTGAAAAGTTTTAGTAAGTAAAGTAGCATGAAAAACTTGAGTAAGTAAATCAACGTGGAAAGCTTTAGTAAGTAAGGCACAGTCAAAATCTTGAATAAGTAAAATAATGTGAAAAGTATGAGTAAGTAAATCAATATGGAAATGTATCATGGAAAGCTTGAGTAATAAAAGTAACATGGAAATCTTGAGTAAGTAAAGTAGCTTGAAACAGTAGTGGAAAAATTTGGAGTAAGTAAAAAGGCATGGAAAACCTAAGTAAATAAAGAAATGTGAAAAGCTCAAGTAAACTAGCATGGAAATCTTGAGTAAGTAAAGAAGCATGGAAAGCTTGAGTAAGTAAGGCAACATGGAAAGCCCACATAAATAAAGTAACATGGAAAACTTGAGTAAGTAAAGAATCATGAATAAGTAGCATGAAAAGTCTGAGTAAATAAAACAACATAGAAAAATAGGGTGAACAAGTTGAGTAAGTAAAGTACCATGGAAAAGAAGCATGGAAAGCCTAAGTAAGTAAAGCAGTTTGGAAAGCTCAAGTACGTAAAATAACATGGAAACCTTGAGTATGTAAAGCAACATAGAAAAGTAGTATGGAAAATCTGAGTAAGAAAAGTAGCATAGAAATCTTGAAAAAGTAAAGTAGCATGGTAAGGTAGCGTGAAAAGTCTGAGTAAGTAAATCACTATGAAAAAACAATGTGGAAAGCATGAGTAAATAAAACAACATGGAAAAGTAGTGTGAAAATCATGAGTAAATAAAGTATCATAGAAAGTAAGAGTAAGTAAATCATCGTGGAAAGACTAAGTAAATAAAACAACATAGAATGTTTGAGTAAGTAAAGCAGTATGGAAAACTTGAGTAATTAAAGTAGTGTGGAAATGTAGTGTGAAAATCATAAGTAAAGTAGTGTGGAAAGATTGAGTAAGTAAAGCAACATAGAAAAATAGCATAAAAAGTAAGAGTAAGTAAAGTAGCATGAAAATCCAAAGTTAGTAAAGCATCATGAAAATCTCAAGTAAATAAAGCAACGTGGAAAAGTAGCAAGGAAATCTTGAGTAAGTAAAGCAACATGGAAAGCCTGAGTAAGTAAAGTAGTATGGAAACCCTGAGTAAGTAAAGTAACATGGAAAATCAATGTGAAAATCTTGAGTAAGTACAATAGTGTAAAAAACCTAAGTAAAAAAGCATGGAAAAGTAGCATGAAAAGCTCGAGTAAGTAAAGCAGTGTAGAAAACTTAAGTAAGAAAACTATTGTAGAAAAGCAATGTGGAAAGATTGAGTAAGTAAAGTAGTGTGAACATGAAACATGGAAAGCCTGAGCAAGTAAATCAGTATGGTAAAGCAACCTGGAAATCTTGACTAAGTAAATTAGTGTGAAAATCCTGACTAAGTAAAGTAGTGTGGAAAATTAGCATGAAAAGCTAGAGTAAGTAAAGCAACATGAAAAAGTAGTGTGAAAATCCAAAGTAAGTAAAACAACTTGAAAAAAGAGTATGGAAAGATTAAGCAAGTAAAATAGCATACAAAGCTTGAGTAAGTAAAGCAACATGGAAAAGTAACATAGAATGCCCAAGTAAGTAAAACAATGTGGAAAGCTTGAGTAAGTAAAGTAGTGTGGAAAAGCAATGTGAAAAACATGATTAAGCAAAGCAACATGGAAATATAGTTTGAAAATACTAGGTAAGTAAAGTAGCATGGTAAAGTAGCTTGAAAATTTTGAGTAAGTAAAGTAACATGGAAAGATCGAGTAAGTATAGTACCATGGAAAGCTTCAATAAGTAGAACAGCATGGAAAGCTTGAGTAAGTAAATCAGCATATAAATGTAGCATAGAAAGCATGAGTAAGTAGAGCAACATGAAAAATGCATATAAGTGAAGCAATGTAGAAAGCCTGAGTAAGTAAAGCAATTTAGAAAAATAGCATAAAAACTTGAGTAACTAAAGCCATATGGAAAGCTTGAATAAGTAGCATGGAAATATTGAGTAAGTAAAGCAGTATGAAAAGCCTGAGTAAGTAAAGTAGCATAGAAAGCTTGAGTAAGTAAAGCAACATGGAAAAGTAGTGGAGAAATCTTGAGTAAGTAAAGTAACATGGAAAGCCCAAGTAAATAAAGCAACGTAGAAAAGTAGTGTGGAAAGATTGAATAAGTAATGCAGTGTGGAAATCTTGAGTAAGTAAAGCAACATGGAAAAGTAGTGTAGAAAATCTTAGTAAGTAAAGTAACATGGAAAAACACCATGGAAATATTTTCTAAGTAAAGCAACTTGGAAAGCTTGAGCAAGTAAACCAGTGTGAAAAAATAGCATAGAAAGCTCAAGTAAGTAAAGGAGCATGGAAACCTTGAGTTAGTAAAACAACATAGAAAAGTAGTATGAAAAGCCCGAGTAAGTAAAGTAGCATGGAAAAGTAGTGTGGAAAGTCTGAGTAATTAAAATAACATAAAAAATAGCATGGAAAGCCTGAGTAAGTCAAGTAGTCTGAAAAACCTGAGTAAGTAACATAGAAATCTCAAGTAAGTAAAGTAGCTTGGAAAAGCAATGTGGAAAGCTTGAGTAAGTTAAATAGTGTGGAAAGATGGAGTAAGTAAAGTAGCATCAAAAAGCAAGATGGAAAGCCTAAGTAAGTAAATCATCATGAAAAGTCTAAGTAAAGTAATGTCGAAAAGTAGTGTAAAAAATCTTGACTAAGTAAAGTAACATGGAAAAGTAGCATTTAAAGCTTGAGTAAGTAAAATAGTGTGAAAAATTAGCATGGAAAGTTTGAGTAAATAAAGTAGTATGGAAAGATCAAGTAATTAAAATACTATGAAAAGCTTGAGTAAGTAAAGCAACATAGAATACCTAAGTAAGTAAAGTAGCGTTAAAAGATTGAGTAATTAAAGCAATGTGAAAAGCTTGTGTAAGTAAAAAAGCATGAAAAAGTAGTGTGGAAAGCTTGAGTAATTAAAGAAACATAGAAAAGCAACATGAAAAGTTCAAGTAAGTAAAGTAGCAATAAAAATTAGTGTGGAAAGCCAGTGTAAATAAAGTAGTGTGGAAAGTTGAAGTAAGTAAAGCAGCATGGAAAAATAGTATGAAAAACATGAGTAAGTAAAGTAGCATGGAAATCTTGAGTAAGTAAAATACCATGAAAAATTAACATGGAAGAGTTGAATAAGTAAAGTAGTATGGAAACCTTGAGTAAGTAAAGCAGCATGGAAAAGGAGTGTGGAAAACTTGAGTAAGTAAAGCAACGTGGAAAATAGTGTGTAAAGCTCAATTAAGTAAAACAACATGGAAAAGTAGTGTGGAAATCTTGAGTTAGTAAAGTAGTGTAGAAATTTTAAGTAAAGTAGTATAGAAAAGCATTGCGAGAAGCTCAAGTAAGTAAAGTAGTGTGGAAATCCTGAGTAAGTAAAGTAATCATGAAAATGTAACATGAAAGGCCCAAGTAAGTAAAGCAATCTAGAAAGCTTGAGTAAATAAAGCAAAATATAAAAGCAATGTGGAAAGTTTGAGTAAGTAAAGGAGCTTGAAAATATTGAGTAAGCAAATCAGTGTGAAAAGCTTGAGTAAGTAAATCAATGTAAAAAAGCAACGTGGAAAGCTCTAATAAATAAAGTAGCATAGAAAGCCTAAATAAGTAAAGCATCATGGAAAGATCAAGTAAAGTATCATGGAAATCTTGAGTAAGTAAAGTAGTGTGTAAAGCTTGAGTAAGTAAAGCAGCATGGAAATCCCAAGTAAAGTAGCATGGAAAACTCAAGTAAAGGAACATGAAAAGCCTGAGTAAGTAAATTAATGTGGAAAAGTAGTGTCAAAAGCTTAGGTTAGTAAAGTAGTTTGGAAATCCTTAGTAAGTAAAGTAGCATGAAAAGCCTAACTAAGTAAAAAAATGTAGAAGGCTCAAGTAAGTAAAGTAACATGAAAAGTTCGAGTGAGTAAAGTAGCTTGGAAAGCTTGAATAAGTAAAGTAACATGGAAAGCTCGAGTAAGTAAAACAACATGAAAAAGTAGTGTGGAAAGTAAGAATAAATAAAGTAACATGGAAAAGTAGTGTGGAAAGCCCAAGTAAGTAAAGCAGGATGGAAAAGTAGCATGGAAAGCCTGATTAAATAAAGCAACATTAAAAAATTTAATAAATAAAGTAGCATAGAAAGTCTGAGTAAGTAAATCAACGTGAAAAAATTGAGTAAGTAAAGCAACATGAAAAGCTTGAGTAAATAAAGTAGCATGAAAAGCTTGAGTAATTAAAGTATCATGGAAAGCTTGAGTAAGTAAAGTAGCATGAAAATCTTGATTAAGTAAAGTAGCATGGAAAGCTCGAGTAAGTAAAGTAATGTGGAAAAGCAATGTGGAAAGTCTGAGTAAGTAAAGCAACATGAAAAAGTAGCATGAAAAGTTCAAGTTAGTAAAGCAACGTGGAAAGCTCAAGTAAAGTAGCATGGAAAAGTAGTGTGAAAATATCAAGTAAGTAAAGTAGTGTGGAAATCTTGAGTAAGTAAAGCAACATGAAAAAGTAGCATGGAAAGCCTTATTAAGTAAATCAATATGAAAAAATAACATGGAAAGATTGAGTAAGTAAAGTAGCATGGAAAGTTTGAGTAAGTAAAGTAGTGTAGAAAAGTAGCATGGAAAGCTTGAGTATGTAAAGTAGCATGGAGGACCTGAGTAAGTAAAGTAGCGTGGAAAGCATGAGTATGTAAAGCAACGTGAAAATCTTGAGTAAGTAAAGCAACGTGGAAAATTATTATGAAAAAACCCAAGAAATTAAAGCAACATAGAAAAGTAGCATGAAAAGATTAAGTACAACAGCACTGAAAAGTAGTGTGGAAATCCCAAGTAAGTAAAGCAACATGGAACGCTCGAGTAAGAAAAGTAATGTGGAAAGCCCATGTAAATAAAGTAGTGTGGAAAGCCCGAGTAATTAAAGAAACATAAAAAAGCAACGTGAAAAGCCTGATTAATTAAAGCAACATTGAAAGGTAGTGTGGAAAGATTGAGTAAGTAAAACAACATGGAAAAGTAGTGTGAAAACCTTAAGTAAGTAAAGTAACATAAAAAAATAGTGTGAAAAGCCTGAGTAAGTAAAGCAGCGTGGAAAGCTTGAGTAAGTAAAGTAGCATGGAAATCTCGAGTAAGTAAACCATCATAGAAAATAGCAGCGTGGAAAGCTTGAGTAAGTAAAGTAGCAGCGTACAAATCTCAAGTAAATAAATCAATGTGGAAATATTGAGTAAGTAAAAGAGCATGGAAATATTGATTAAGTAAAGTGTTGTGGAAAGCTCAAATAAATAAATCAAAGTTAAAAAGCAACATGGAAAGCTTGAGTAAGTAAAGTAGTGTGGAAAGCCTAAGTAAAGCAACATGGAAAAACAACATGAAAACCCTGAGTAAGTAAAGCAGTGTGAAAAGCTTGAGTAGGTAAAGTATATTAGAAAGCTCGATTAAGTAAATCAGCATAAAAAATGTAGGATGGAAATATTGAGTAAGTAAATTAGTGTGGAAATCTTGAGTAAGTAAAGCAGCATAGAAAACTTAAATAAGCAAAGCAACATGAAAAGCTTGATTAAGTAAATCAACATGGAAAGCCTGAGTAAGTAAAGAAGCATGGAAACCTTGAGTAATTAAAGCAACATAGAAATACCTAGTAAGTAAAGCAATGTGGAAAGCTTGAGTAAGTAAAGCAACATGAAAATCCTAAGTAAAGTAGTGTGAAAAACTTGAGTGAGTAAAGTTGCATGGAAAACTAGCTTGGAATGCCTGAGTAAGTAAAGCAATGTAGAAAAGTAGTGTCAAAATCTCAAGTTAGTAAAGTAGTGTGGAAAGCCCTAGTAAGTAAAGCAACATGGAAATCCTAAATAAGTAAAGTAACATGAAAAAATTAAGTAAAGTAGCGTGGAAAGTCTAAGTAAAGCAACATAGAATGCTTGAATAGTAAATCAACATGGAAAGCTCGAGTAAGTAAAATAGCAGAGAAAAACAATGTGGAAAATTGAAGTAAAGTAACTTGGAAAAATAACATGGAAATCAAGAGTAAGTAAAGTAGCATGGAAAAGTAGTGTGAAAAGTCGAAGTAAGCAAAATAACATGGAAAGCCTAAGTAAGTAAAGTAACATAGAAAGTTTGAGCAAGTAAAACACCCTGAAAAGATTGAGTAAGTAAATTAGCATGGAAACTCTGAGTGGGTAAAGAAACATAAAAAGCTTGAGTGAGTAAAGCAATGTGAAAATCCTAAGTAAGCAAAATAGTGTGGAAAAGTAGAATGGAAATCCCTAGTAAAGTAGCATAGAAAAGTAACATGGAAATTCTGAGTAAATAAAGTAGTGTGGACAACCCAAGTAAGTAAAGCAGTGTAGAAAAATAGCATGGAAAACTTGAATAAGTAAAGCAGCATGGAAAGCCCAAGTAAGTAAAGCAATGTGGAAAGCCCGAGTAAGTGAAACAACATGGAAAGCTCAAGCAAGTAACATGAAAATCTTGAGTAAGTAAAGTAGCATGGAAAGCTTGAGTAAGTAAATCAACATGGAAAAGGAGTGTGAAAAGTTTGAGTAAGTAAGCAATGTGAGAAAATAGGGTGGAAATTTCAAGTTAATAAAGCAACATGGAAAGCTCAAGTAAGTAAAGGAGCATAAAAAAGTAGTTTGAAAAGCCTGAGTAAATAGATTAGTTTGGTAATCTCGTGTAAGTAAAGAAATGTGAAAAGCTTGAGTAAGTAAATCAACACTTAAAAGTAGCGTGGAAAGATCGAATAAGTAAAGTAGCATGGAAAGTTTGAGTAAATAAAGTAGTCTGGAATATTAGTGTAGAAAGCTCAAGTAATTAAATTAGCATGGAAAGCCTGAGTAATTAAAGCAGCATGGAAACCTTGAGTAAGTTAAGTAATGTGGAAAGTTTATGTAAGTAATGCAGCATAGAAATGTAACGTGGAAAATCTCAAGCAAAACAATGTGGAAAAGTAGCTTGAAAAAGTAGCATGGAAAGTTTGAGTAAGTAAAGCAGCATGGAAATCCCAAGTTAGTAAAGCAGCATGGAAATCTTGAGTACGTAAAGTAGCATGGAATTTTTGATTAAGTAAATTAATGTGAAAAATCTAAGTAAAGCAGTGTCAAAAACTTGAGTAAGTAAAGTTGCATGGAAAGCTCGAGTAAGTAAAGTAGCATGAAAACCTCGAGTAAGTAAAGTAGTATGGAAAGCCCAAGTAAGTAAAGTAGCATGTAAATCTTGAGTAAGTAAAGCAGCATGGAAAGCCCAAGTAAACAAAGCAACACAGAAAACAAATGTGGAAATATTGAATAAATAAAGCAGTGTGTAAATCTTGAGTAAATAAAGTAGCATGGGAAAATAGTGTAGAAAATCTTAGTCAGTAAAGAAGCATGGAAAAGCACCATGGAAATATCTTCTAAGTAAAGCAGCGTGGAAAGCTTGAGTAAGTAAATAAACATGGAAAAACAACATAAAAAGCTCAGGAAAGTAGCATGGAAATCCTGAGTTAGTAAAGCAACATAGAAACGTAGTATGAAAACCCTGAGTAAATAAAGTAGCATGGAAAAGTAGTGTGAAAATCTTGAGTAAGTAAAGTAACATGGAAAATATCATGGAAAGCTCGAGTAAGTAAAGTAGAATGGAAATCCTGAGTAAGTAAAGTAGCGTGGAAATTTTGAGTAAGTAGCTTGGAAAATCAACGTGGAAAGCTTGATTAAGTAAAGAAATATGGAAATCTTGAGTAAGTAAAGGAGCATCAAAAAGTAATGTGGAAAGCCCAAGTAATTAAAACAACATAAAAAGTCAAAGTAATGCAATGTGGAAAAGTAGTGTATAAAATCCTGATTAAGTAAAGTAACATGGAAAAATAGTGTGTAAATCTTGAGTAAGTAAAGTAGTGTGAAAAAGTAGCGTGGAAAGCCTGAGTAAATAAAATAGCATAGAAAACTCGAGTAAGTAAATTATTATGGAAATTTTGAGTAAGTAAATCAGCATAAAAATCCCAAATAAGTAAATTAGTGTAGAAAACTTGAGTAAATAAAGTAGTATGGAAAAGCAATGTGGAAAGCTCTAGTAAGTAAAGCAGCGTGGGCAGCCTGAGTAAGTAAAGTAGCATGTAAAGCCTAAGTAAGTAAAGTTGTATGAAAAAGTAGTATGGAGAACCAGAGTAAGTAAATCAACATGGAACAATAGCATGGAAAGCTCGAGTTAGTAAAGCAGTGTGGAAAGCTTGAGTAACTAAAGTAGTGTGGAAAGCCTTAGTAAGTAGAGTAGCATAGAAATATTGAGTAAGTAAAGTATCATGAAAAATTAACATGGAAATTCCAAGTAAGTAAAGCAGCATGGAAAGCTTGAATAAATAAATCAGCATGGAAAAGCAATATGGAAAGCCCAAGTAAGTAAATTAACATGAAAAAATAGCATGGAAAACCTAAGTGAGTAAATTAGAATGGAAAAGCAATATGGAAAGCTCGAGTTAGTAAAGTAGAGTGAAAATCCTAAATAAGTAAAGCAGCATTGAAAGCCTAAATAAGTAAAGCAACATTGAAAGCCCAAATAAGTAAAGTAGTGTGGAAAGCTGGAGTAAGTGAAGCAATGAGGAAATCTTGAGTCAGTAAAGCAGCATAGAAATCTTGAGTAAGTAAAGTAGCATGGAAAGCTCGAGTAATTAAAGTAGTGTGAAAGATTAGCATGGAAAGCCTAAGTAAGTAAATAGCATGGAAAAGTAGTGTGAAAATCTTGAGTAAGTAAAGTAGCAAGGAAAAGTAGCATGGAAAGCCCAATTAAGTAAAGTAGCGTGGAAAGCCTAAGTAAAACGCCTTGGAAAACCTGAGAAAGTAAAGCAATGTGAAAATATTGAGTAAGTAAAGTAGCATGGAAAGCCTAAGTAAGTAAATTAGTGTGAAAAGCTTGAGTAAGTAAAGCAGCATGGAAAAGATGAATGAAAAACTTGAGTAAGTAAAGCAATGTATAAAGATCGAGTAAGTAAAGCAGAGTGGAAAACCAACATGAAAATCTTGAGTAATTAAAGTAACATGGAAAATCATGGAAATCTTGAGTAAGTAAAACAACATGGAAATCTTGAATAAGTAAAGCAGTGTGGAAAAAGAGAGTGAAAAGCTTGAGTAAGTAAAGCAGCATAGAAAAGTAGCATGGAAGGCTTGAGTAGAAACGTGGAAAATCCACGTGTAAATCCCAAGTAAGTAAAGTAGCGTGGAAAGATTGAGTAAGTAAAGTATCATGGAAATAAAACATGGAAATCTTGAGTGAGTAAAATAGTGTGAAAACTTGAGTAAGTAAAGCAACATGTAAAAACAACATGAAAATCTTGAGTAAGTAAAGCAGTATGGAAAGCCTAAGTAAGTAAAGCTATGTGAAAATCTTGAGTAAATAAAGTAGCATCAAAAGTTTATGTAAGTAAGCAATGTGGATAAGTAGCATGGAAAGCCTGAGTTAGTAAAGAAGCATGGAAAGCATGAGTAAGTAAAGTAGCATGGAAAAGCAACGTAAAAAGCTTGAGTACGTAAAGTAGCATAGAAATTTTGAGTAAGTAAAACAAAATAGAAAAGTAGTATGGAAAGCCTAAGTAAGTAAAGTAGCATGAAAAATTAGTATGGATAGCTTGAGTAAGTAAATTAGCATGGAAAGTTTAAGTAAGAAAAGTAGCATGGAAAGCTTGAGTAAGTAAACCAACCTGGAAATCTTGAGTAAGTAAAGCAACATAAAAAATAGCGTGGAAAACTCGAGTAAGTAAAGCATTGTGTAAAGCTTGAGAAAGTAAAGCATTGTGTAAAGCTTGAGTAAGTAAAGCAGCATGGAAATCTTGAGCAAGTAAAGCAACGTGAAAATCCTGAGTAAGTAAAGCAGTGTAAGAATCTTGAGCAAGTAAATTAGTAGGGAAAAGTAGTGTGGAAAGCTGGAGTAAGTAAAGTAACATGGAAAAATAGTGTGAAAAACCTAAGTATAGTAGCATGGAAAACCTGAGTAAGTAAAGTAGTTTTAAAATTTTGAGTAAATAAAGCAGCATATAAAGCTCGAGTAAGTAAAGTATTATGAAAAGCATTAGTAACAAAGCATGAAAAGCCCAAATAAAGTAACATAGAAAACTAGTGTGAAAAGCTTGAATAAGTAAAGAAATGTGGAAACCCTAAGTAAAGCACTACAAAAACCCTGAGCAAGTAAACAATTATTAAAAAGTAGTGTGGAAAGCCTGAATACATAAAGTATCATGAAAAAGTTGCGTGAAAACTTGAGTAAGTAAAGTAGCATGGAAAAGTAGTGTGGAAAGATTGAGTAAGTAAAGTAGCATGGAAATCTTAAGTAGTGTGGAAATCTCGAGTAAGTAAAGTAGTGTGGAAAGCTCAAGTAAGTAAAGTAGCATGCAAATCCTGAGTAAGTAAAGTAGCATGAAAATATTGGGTAAGTAAAGTAGCCTAAAAAAGCATCATGAAAAGATTAAGTAAAGCAACTTGGAAACCCTGAGTAAGTAAAGAACATAAAAATGAATATAGAAAAGTAGCATGGAAATCCTAAGCAAGTAAAGCAATATGGAAAGCCTGAGTAAGTAAAACAACATAGAAAAACAACAGAGAAATCCAAAGTAAAGTAGGGTGGAAATCCTGAGTAAGTAATGCAGCATGGAATGCTCGAGTAAGTAAACTAGCATGAAAAATTAGTATAAAAAGCCTAAGTAAAGTAGCATGAAAATCCTAAGTAAAATAACATGGAAAGAAAGATGGAAACCCTGAGTAAGTAAATTACTATAAAAAAATAGTGTGAAAAGCTTGAGTAAGTAAATTAGCATGGAAAAACAATGTGGAAAGATCGAGTAAGTAAAGTAGAGTGGAAATCCTAAATAAGTAAAGTAGTGTGGAAAGCTGAAATAAATAAAGCAGCATGGAAACCTTGAGTAAGTGAAAGCCCGAGTAAGTAAAGCACCATAGAAATCTTCAGTAAGTAAAGCAACATGGAAAGCCCGAGTAAATAAAGTAGTGTGAAAAAGTAACATAGAAAGCTTGAGTAAGTAAATATCATGGAAAAACAATGTGAAAAGCCCAAGTAAGTAAAGTAGCGAGGAAAAGTAGTATGTAAAGCCCGAGTAAGTAAAGTAGCAAGGAAAGCCTAAATAAGTAAAGTATCATGGAAAGCCTAAGCAAGTAAATCAACATGGAAAGATCACATAATCAAAGTAGCATGGAAATCTTGAGTAAGGAAAGTAGTGTGGAAATTCAGAGTAAGTGAAGCAGCATAGAGAAGATGTGTGAAAAGCTCAAGTATGTAAATAAATGTGGAAAGCTTGAGTATGTAAAGTATTGTGGAAAAGTAGCATGAAAAGCTTGAGTAATTAAAGCAACATGGAAAATCATCGTGGAAAGCTTGAGTGAGTAAAACAACATGGAAATCCTAAGTAATGTAGTGTGGGAAAGTAGAGTGGAAAGCTTAAGTAAGTAGATTAGTATTGAAAAGCAGTGTAGAAAGCCCAAGTAAGTAAAGTAGCATAGAAAATCCACGTGGAAAGCCTAAGTAAGTAAAGTAACATGGAAATCTTGAGTAAGTAAAGTAGCATAGAAATGAAGCATGGAAATCTTAAGTAAGTAAAGCAATGTGGAAATCCCAAGTAAGTAAAACAATGTGGAAAAGCAGGGTGGAAAGCCTGAGTAAGTAAATCAACATGGAAAGCCTGAGTAAGTAAAGCTACATGGAAAGCCTGAATAAGTAAAATAACATGGAAATCTCGTGTAATTAAAGTAATGTGGAAAAGCAACATGGAAAGCTTGAGTTAGTAAATAAGTGTGTAAAGCTCGAGTAAGTAAAGTAGCATGGAATGTCCAAGTACGTAAAGTAGCATGAAACACCTAAATAAGTAAAGTAGCGAGGAAAAGTAGTATGGAAAGCTTTTGTAAGTAAAGTACATGAAAAATCAATGTGGAAAGCTTGAGTAACTAAAGTAGCGTGAAAAAGCAACATGGAAATCTTGAGTAAGTAAAATAGTGTGAAAACCCTGAGTAAGTAAAGCAATGTAGAAATATTGAGTAAGTAAATCAACATGGAAAATAGCATGGAAAGCTCAAGTAATTAAATCATTGTGTAAATCCTGAGCAAGTAAAGCATCATGGAAAAACTGAGTAAGTAAAGCAACATGGAAATCTTGAGTAAGTAAAGTAGTGTGAAAAGCTTGAGTAAGTAAAGTAGCGTGGAAAAGCCTGAGTAAGTAAATTAACATGGAAAAACTAAGTAAAGTAGGGTGAAAAGCATGATTAAATAAAGCAACATGAAAATCTTGAGTAAGTAAAGTAGTGTGGAAATCCTAAGTAAAGTAGTATAGAAAGCCCAAGTAAAGCAGTGTGAAAAATTAGCATGAAAAGCTCAAGTAAAGAAATGTGAAAACCTTGAGTAAGTAAAGTAGTGTGGAAATCTTGAGCAAATAAAGCAATGTGAAAAAGCAGTTTGGAAATCCAAGTAAAGTAGCATGAAAAGCTCAAGTAAAGTGGCATGGAAAAGCAGTGTGGAAATCTTGAGTAAGTAAAGTAATATGGAAATCCTGAGTAAGTAAAGTAGCATGGAAATGCAATGTCGAAAGCTCAAGTAAGCAAAGCAGTGTGGAAATATAGAATAAGAAAAGCAACATGGAAAAACAACGTAGAAAGTATGAGTAAGTAAAGCAATGTGAAAATCTTGAGTAAGTAAAGCTATGTGGAAAGCTAGAGTAAGTAAAGTAGCATGGAAATATCGTGTAAGTAAAGAAATCTAGAAAAGCAACATGGAAATCCTATATTAGTAATGCAATGTGTAAATCTCAAGTAAGTAAAGTAGCATGTAAAATTAGCGTGGAAAGCTTGAGTACGTAAATTACCATGGAAAACTTGAGTAAGTAAAGCATCATGGAAAAGAAGTATGGAAAGCTCGAGTAAGTAAAGTAGCATGAAAAAATAATGTAGAAAGCTCAAGTGACTAAAGTAGAATGAAAAAGAGCATGGAAAGCCTAAGTAATTAAAATAGTATGGAAAGCTTGAGTAAGTAAAGCAATTTGGAAATCTTGAGTAAGTAAAGTAGCATAAAAAATAGCATGGAAAACTTGAGTAATTAAAGCATTGTGTAAATCCTGAGTAATTATAATATCATGGAAAGCTCAAGTAAGTAAAGCAACATGGAAAGCCTAAGTAAGTAAAGTAGTGTGAAAAATTAGTGTGTAAATCCCGAGTAAGTAAAGTAGCATGGAAAATTAGCATGGAAATCTCGAGTAAGTAAAGTAGCATGGAAAACCTAAGTAAGCATCATGGAAAGCCCATGTAAAATAGCATGGAAAATCATCATGAAAAGCTCAAGTAAGTAAAGCACTATGGAAACCCTAAGTACCTAAAGCATCGTGGAAAGCTCGAGCAAGTAAAGAAATGTGAAAAATTAGCATGGAAAGTTGAGTAAGTAAAGTAATATGAAAAAGTATTGTGGAACATCTGAGTATGTAAAGTAGCATGGAAAAATAATGTGTAAATCCTTAGTAAGTAAAGTAATGTGGAAAGCATGAGTAAGTAAAGCAGTGTGGAAAGCTTGAGTAAGTAAAGTAGTGTTGAAATCTTGAGTAAGTAAAGTAGCATGGAAATTTTGAGTAAGTAAAGCAATATGGAAAGCTTGAGTAAGTAAAGCATCCTAGAAAAGCAACATGAAAATATTGAGTAAGTAAAGCAATGTGGAAAGTATTATTAAGTAAAGAAGCATGTAAAAGGAGCGTGGAAAGCTTGAGTAAGTAAAATAATGTGGAAAAGTGGCATGCAAATCTTGAGTAAGTAAAGCAGCGTGGAAAAATAACATGAAAAGCTTGAATAAGTAAAGCAGCGTGGAAAGCTCAAGTAAGTAAAGCAATGTGTAAATCCTAAGTAAGAAAATCAACATGAAGAAGTAGCATGGAATGTTTGAGTAAGAAAACCAACATGAAAAATTAGCATGGAAAGCCCAAGTTACTAAAGCAGTGTAGAAAGCCTGAATATGTAAAGAAACATAAAAAAATAGTGTGGAAAACCTGATTAAGTAATGTAATGTGGAAAAGCAATGTCGAAAGATCGAGTAAGTAAAGTAGCATGGAAATATTGAGTAATTAAAGCAATATAGAAAAGTAGCATGGAAATCTCAAATAAGTCAAGCAATGTGGAAAGTTTGAGTAAGTAAAGTAGTGTGGAAAGTAAGAATAAGTAAAGCAACATGGAAAAGTAGTGTGGAAAGCTTGAGTAAGTTAAGAAACATAGAAAGTATCATAGAATGCCCGAGTAAGTAAAGTAACATGGAAAGCTCAAGTAACTAAAGCATTATGGAAAAGTAGCATTGAAAGCTTGAGTAAGTAAAGCAACATGGAAAGCTCAAGTAAGTAAAGCAATGTTAAAAAGTGGTGTGGAAATCCTAAGTAAAGTGGCATAGAAAAATAACATGGAAAGCCTGAGTAAGTAAAGTAGTGTGGAAAGCTCAAACAATTAAAGTAGAATGGAAAGCCTGAGTGAGTAAAGTAGCGTGGAAATCTTGATTAAGTAAGGAAATATAGAAATGCAATGTGAAAACCATGAGTAACTAGAGCCAAGTGAAAATCTTGAGTAAGTAAAATATAATGAAAAAGTAGTGTGGTAAGCTTGAGTAAGTAAAGTAATGTGGAAAAGTAACGTGGAAAGTTCAAGTAAATAAAGCACTGTGTAAAGATCGAGTAAGTAAAATAGTGTGGAAATCCTGAAGAAGTAATGTAGCATGTAAAGCTCGAGTAAGTAAAGCAACATGGAAATCTCGATTAAGTATATTAGTGTGGAAAGCCTAAGTAAGTAAAGTAGGATGGAAAAGCAGTGTGGAAAGCCTAAGTAAGTAAAGTAGCATGGAAAAGCAACATAGAAAATCTTAGTAAGTAAAACACCATGGAAAGGTTGAATAAGTAAAGCAATGTGGATAGCCTGAGTAAGTAAAGTAGCGTGGAAAGCTTGATTAAGTAAATAAGGATAGTAAGCCTGAGTTAGTAAAGTAGCATGGAAAGCTAGAGTAAGTAAAGTAGCATGGAAAAGTAGTGTGAAAAATGTAGGTAAGTAAAGTAGTATAGAAAAATAGTGTGGAAATCCCGAGTAAGTAAAGTAGCATGGAAAGCTTGAGTAAGTAAAGCAATGTGGAAAGCTTGAGTAAGTAAAGCAGCTTGGAAAGCTTGAGTAAATAAAGAAAAGTTGAAAGCTAGAGTAAGCAAAGTAGACTCGAAATGCAACATGGAAAGCATGAGTAAGTAAAGTAGTGTGGAAGGTCTGAGTAAGTAAAGCAGTTTGGAAAAGTAGTGTGGAAAGCCTTTGTAAGTAAAGTAGTATGAAAAATTAGTGTGTAAAGCTTGAGTAAGTAAAGTAGCATGAAAAAGCAACATGAAAAGATCGAATAAGTAAAGCAACATAAAAATCTTGAGTAAGTAAAGTAGCATGAAAAGCTTGAGTAAGTAAAATAGTGTGGAAAGCTTGAGTAAGTAAAGCAACGTGAAAAGCTTGAGTAAGTAAAGCAATGTGGAAAGCTCGTGTAAGTAAAGTAGCATGGAAAAGCAGTGTGGAAATCCTAAGCAAGTAAATCAACATGGAAAAGTAACATGGAAAGCTTGAGTAAGTAAATCAACATGGAAAAGTAGTGTGAAAATCCTGAATAAGTAAAGTAGTGTGGAAGCCTGAGTAAGTAAAGTAACATGAAAATCCTAAGTAAAGCATCCTAGAGAAATAGTGTGAAAAACTCAAGTAAGTAAAGTAGTGTGGAAAGCTTGAGTAATTAAAGGAACATGAAAATGTAGCATGGAGAGATCGAATAAGTAAAGCAACATGGAAAGCCTGAGTAAGTAAAATAACATGAAAAAGTAGTGTGGAAAGCTCAATTAAGTAAATCAGTGTAGAAAGTCTGAGTAAGTAAAGAAACATTGAAAAGTAGTGTGGAAATATTGAGTTAATAAAGCATCATGGAAATTCCATGTAAAGTAGCATGGAAAAGCATCATGGAAAGCTCAAGTAAGTCAAGTAGCATGGAAATCTTGAGTAAGTAAAGCAGCATGGAAAGCCTGAGTAAGAAAAATAGCATGGAAAACCCTCATAAATAAAGTAACGTAGAAAAGCAATGTGGAATGCCTGATTAAGTAAAGGATCATGGAAAGCTCGAGTAAGTAAAGCAGCATTGAAAGTTTGAGTAAGTAAATTAGCATGGAAAAAATGTAGAAAATTAGCGTGGAAAACCCAAGTAAAGTAGAGTACAAAGCCCAAGTAAGCAATTCAACGTGGAAAGCTCGAGTAAGTAAAATAGAATGGAAATCCCAAGTAAAGCAACATGGAAATCTTGAGTAAGTAAAGCAACGTGGAAATCCTAAGTAAGTAAAGTAGCATAGAAAACCTGAGTAAGGAAAGCAACATGGAAAAGTAGCATGGAAAGCCTGAGTAAGTAAATCAATATGGAAAAGTAGTGTCAAAATCTCAAGTTGGTAAAGTAGTGTGGAAATATTGAGTAAGTAAAGTAGCATGGAAAGCCTAATTAAGTAAAACATCATGGAAAGATTTAGTAATAAAGTAGCATGGAAAGTCTAAGTAAAGTAGCATGGAAAGCCTGAATAAGTAAAGCAATGTAGAAATCCTGAGTAAGTAAAGTAGTATGGAAAATCCAAGTAAGTAAAGTAGCATGAAAAATTAGCATGGAAAGCAATAGTAAGGAAGCACGGAAAAGTAGTGTTGAAAGCCAGAGTAAGTAAAATAGAATGGAAAGCCTTAGTAAGTAAAGCAATGTGGAAATCTTGAGTAAGTAAACCAGCGTGAAAATCTCAAGTAAAGTAGCATGGAAAGCCTAAGTGAATATAATAGCATTGAAAAGTAGTGTGGAAAGTTGATCTAGAGGTCAATTCAAAAAAGGTACTAAAGCATATCAAAACTTACACCATTATGTAGTGCCTGTTGAGACCTTTCCAATGGTATGTGAAACATTGAAAATAGAGCTCATATGTTGCTTGTGTAGCTGATCAAATTTCTAGTCAAGTTGGTCAAATTTGATCAAACTATATAAATTAACCATTATGGAATGATTTGATAATAGTTCCAATGTGTAGAGCATCTTGAGAGCATTTTGACATAATTTGAATTGGTCAATTTTGATCTCTTATGCACAAGATATCATGCTTTGAAGTTCCCATATCAAATAGGGCAAAAGGTGACATAGGCATAATCCGAGCTCACTAAATCAACTAATCATGCTGCAATACATGATGACAAATTTGTGCAAGAAAAATTGTGGACTTATATCTTTTAGCTTTGATAGGTGAATGTAAATCATCTTTGACAAAAACGTAATCAGCAAAAGGGCTAGCTAAGGGGATCGTAGCTAGTGGAGTCCACTTTTATCTCAAAGGGGGACCATATCACCAATAGAGTTATGCATCATTCAACCAATTGGATGTCGACAAGTGATGAATGGTAGACAAGTGGTGAAGGGATAATGGTCCACATGGTGGGTCCTTAACCCACTATGTGGCTTGACACCATTTAATTATTTTACCATTTATCCCTATGGTCTAATTTTAATAGTCATCTAATTTATTATATTGTAATTAATTAATTATTATTCCAAGACCATCGAAGACATCCAACAAACCATCACTTCCACATGACATATCCACGTCACAATGAAGTTTCCACATACATGCCACATGACTGAATGTTCCATGTATGGTTTTTAACCCACATGCCACATTTCATGCCATAAATGTCATGAGCCAAGCCCAAATGCCACAAAATTCCCATAAAATTCATGTTAATACTAAACACTTGGCATTGGTAACCATGAGTTTCATGGTATATGAATATCTAAAGAGCCACCCACCTTCTAAATGTGGGAAAATAGATATGCAGTATCCACCAAAAGTAATGTCGATGGAGTTCAAACCTATGACCACTTTGGGTAAAAGGATAAAGCCCAACCACCTGGGATATAGGATTTAACAACTATATAAATATGTTACCTTGTATTTGAAGGAAATTGAACAAGCTTAGTAGCCATTGCTAGAAGCTATTGTAAAGGAGCTTGTGCAACTTGTAGAGGGAGTTAGAGGTAGAATTGGGAAAATTTATGAAAGGAGACTAATATTATTTTTTCCCAAGGAACAACTTTATAGTTGATCAAATTTCATTTTGGAGAAAATTTTAAGTATTTTTCAAGATTTTTCTTAATATATTGGTTGATAAAGGACCCAAAGACATAGGCCATTGTGATGAACTCCATTATCAATTGTGTAGATGAATTTTTTGATTTCTTATTATTAAATTATTATTTTGTAAGTAAAATTTTAAATTATTTTCATAAAATTATTGTAAAGAAAAATTAAAATACGTAAGCATATTATTACTTATGTTTATAGATCAGGTTGGTATCAGCGTGGTTAGTGTGTTGGGCTAACCTCTATTTAGACATTGCTCTGATACATCAAGTTTGGTCTTAGAGATAAGTTTGCAAGTGAATTTGTGATTTTATTGTTTTAACTTAACTCAACTATTGTATAATGATGGATCCAATTCTGGCTCAAATTTAGTTGTTACTGAATACCATTATTACTATGATAATGTAATACTTGTAATCCTAAGAGCAAAGTTGGCAAGTGGAATAGCAACGGTAGGAGCAACAAATTAAGAAGCTCCAATGGAGCATCATCAAAAGAATCAAATGATCTATGGGCAAGACTACAACAAGAACATCATCAAAAGAAGCAAATGTGAGAGGAGTCAAAAGTCTATGGTTACTCCTCCAATAAAGGTCACATTGTGGATCAATGCTAGAATCTACACATTCACAAAGCTCTAGCTTAGTACCAACAGAGATGTAAAGGAAAGGGGAAGCCACCTATCAAAGAATCTACAAAGCCCAGTTCTCCTAGGAATCAAGCACTAGATGAAGGATTCCTGTGAGATATGTTGCCAAGTCAAGTACTAAATATTATGTTGCATTCATAAAATAAAAGCAATGAAATCAATTCTTTTGATTCTATTAATAATGTTAGGTATATTTTATGTTCTAACTCTATACATTCATCAAGTAATGTTGTTGATACATTTGAAAAGCACACAAGGGGAATAGGTTCTAAGCTACTAGCCAAGATGGGATTTAATGGAAAGGGCATTGGCATTAATGTTCAAGGGATTATATTGCCTATCCAAGTTGTGAAGAGACTACTCTATGATGGATTAGGATATGGAGATGAAGGACAATCTTCCCAAGAAGATAAGCTGATGAGTTACTCAAGCAACAAGCCAGAACACCTTGAAGAGTTGAAGGAAGTATTATCAGAAGATGAAGCAATTAAATATGACAAGACATCTTTAGATGACTTATTGAGGTATGAAAAGAAAAAATAATTGAATATATCTTATAATTATGCCTCAAAAATCCTTATAAGGATGCTGAATAGACATGTCAAGAAGAAGACTGACAAAACAAAATTACCTTAAGAAGACATGAATTTTGGTTTTTTACTTTAATGATAAGGGGAAAATGTTGAAATAAGATAAGAAAATTTATCCACAACCTCAGGCAAAGGTTGTAACTACATCTTCAATCAAGTAGAAGATAGAGTCTTGTTAATTAAAACCAAAGACAACATCAACAAGGGAGATGGAAATCAATAAGAAGCTGACAGTTCAAAGTTTGTCACCCTATAAAGGTAATGAACACTTATTCAAAAGAATAATTGTTCAGCATTCTAAGATAGATATTATCTTTGATAAATTTTTTCAAAAGAATCTAATCTCAAAAGATGTTGTAGAAACCCTTGGTTTAGAAACTAAGCCACATTTCTAACCCTATTCTTTAGATAAGATAGATGATGGTAAAACATGTAAACTAGGGTTTACAATTACCACCAAATTTTTATATGAAGTTGAATTAGATATGGTTCCACTTAAATTTAGTGGCATTATCATAGGAAAACCATATTTGTCTCTGAGAAAGACAACTTTTTCCAAAAATAAAAATTAGTATAACATTATAAAAGACATGATAGAATATATCATATGATTACATCAACAATAACTCTTACAAGTAAACATTGCATTCAATGTTATTATATTCATATTATAGATAGGAATACTATAGTGCAACATGAAGATGCCATCATGAGAAGCATCAGAAATAGCCTAAAAGATAGGTTGTATATTTTAATCTATATGTTTCATTATATGAAAATATATATGCATGTTTGAATATAATAATTATTTATAAATGCATAAAACCCAAGTATGGGCAATGTTTTTAATCATTATAGTGTTTTTCAAAACCCAAAAAGGGAAACATTTGTAAAACTATGTTGCTAGGTAAAACCCTAAAAGGATAATTATAAAATGGTGATTATTATAACACCATATGTCCTACAATATTTTCACAGTTTCAAATCAAAAGACCCATTGAAGTATCTTTCATGATTATCAGAGGTAGAGCCATGAAAATATCCTTATATAAAGTAATAGGACTAGTACCATCTTTTTTAGGACAAAAAGCCTTCTTAATGGGAAGGATTGATCCAGAGGTCATTTTAAAAAAGGTCCTAAAGTAGATCCAAACTTGCACCATTATGTAGGGCTTGTTGAGACCTTTCCAATGGTGTAAAAAATGTATAAAATGAAGCTCATATTCTTCTTATGTAACTAGTCAAAGTTCCAATCAAGATGGTCAAAATTAGTCAAAGTTGGTCAAATTATAGAAGTTGACCATTATGAAATGATTCAAGAATAGTTCTAATGCATATATCATCTTGAGAGCTTTCTATTGTAATTCGAATGAGTTGATTTCAAGCCCACACGTACAAGATATCATGCTTTGAAGTTCCCATATCAAACAGGGCAAAAGGTGACACATGTGTAATCTGAGCTCACCAAATAAACCAATCATGCTATAAGTAAAGTAGCATGGAAATTTTGAGTAATTAAAGCAGTGTGGAAGCCTGAGTAAGTAAAGTAACATGGAAAAGATGCATAAAAATCTTGAGCAAGTAATTCAATGTAGAAAGCTTGAGTAAGCAAAGTAGCATAAAAAGCTTGAGTAATTAAATCAACATGGAAAAGTAGAATGGAAAGCTCAAATAATTAAAAAATCATGAAAATCATGAATAAGTAAATTAGTGTATAAAATTAGTGTGAAAATCTTGAGTAAGTAAAGTAATATGGAAAATTAGCATGGAAATGTTGAGTAAGAAAAGCAATGTAGAAAAAATATGTGAAAAGCCTGAGTAAGTAAAGTAGTATGGAAATCCTAAGCAAGTAAAGCAATGTGGAAATGCAGTTTAGAAATCTTGAGTAAGTAAAGCAAAGTGGAAACATAGTGTGAAAATCCCATGTAAGTAAAGTAGTGTGGAAAGCCTAAGTAAGTAAAGCTACGTGGAAATCCTGAGTAAATAAAGAAACGTGAAAATCTTGAGTAATTAAAGAAATGTGGAAAAGAAACATAGAAAACCTAAGTTAGTAAAGTAGTGTGGAAAGATCAAGTAAGTAAAGTAGCATGGAAAAGTAGAGTAGAAAGCCCAAGTAATTAAATTAGCATGGAAAACTTGAGTAAGTAAAGTATCATAAAAAAAGAGTATGGAAAGCCCAAGTAAGTAAATTAGCATGCAAAAGTAGTGTAAAAATCCCAAGTAAAATAGCATGGAAAAGAAATATGGAAAGATCAAGTAAGTAAAGAAGAATGGAAAACTTGAGTAAGTAAATAAGTGTGGAAACTCTAATTAAGTAAAGCAACATAGAAAAGTAGTTTGGAAAGCTCTAGTAAGTAAATCACCATGGAAGTCCAAGTAAGTAAAGTAGTATGGAAAAGTAATAGAGAAAGAATGAGTAAGTAAAGCAATGTGGAAAGCTTGAGTAAGTAAAGTAGTGTGTAAGAGCAGTGTGGAAATCTCAAGTAAATAAAGTAGTGTGGAAATCTTATGTAAGTAAAGGAGCATGGAAAATCAATGTGGAAAGCCTAAGTAAAGTATCATGGAAAATGAAAGTAAGTAAAGCAGCATGGAAAGATCAAGTAAGTAAAGTAGCATGAAAAGCTCGAGTAAGTAAAGTAGCATGGAAAGCTTAATTAAAGTATCATGGAAAGCTAAAGTAAAATAGCATGGAAAAGTAGCATGAAAAGCTCAAGTAAGTAAAGCAATATAGAAAGCCTAAGTAAGTAAAGTAGTGTGGAAAGCTTGAGCGAGTAAATTAATGTGAAAAGTAACATGGAAAAATGGCATGAAAAGCCTAAGTATAGTAGCATGGAAAGTCTGAGTAAGTAAAGTAGATTAGAAAGCATGAGTAAGTAAAGAAGCATAAAAATATCGAGTAAGTAAAGTAGTGTGGAAAGGTAGAGTAAGTAAATTATCATGGAAAGCTTGAGTAAGGAAAGCATCATGGAAAGCCCAAGTAAGTAAAGTAACATATAAAAGAAGTATAAAAATCTCAATTAAGTAAATCAAAATGGAAAGCTTGACTAAGTAAAGTAGCATGAAAATCTTGAGTAAGTAAAGCAACGTGGAAAGCTTGAGTAAGTAAAGCAACATGGAAAATTAGTGTAAAGAGCTCGAGTAAGTAAAACAATGTGGAAATCTTGAGTAAGTAAAGCATCATAGAAAAGTGGCATGAAAAGATTGAGTAAGTAAAGCAACATGGAAAATTAGCATGGAAAGCTTGAGTAAGTAAAGCAACACAGAAAGCCCATGTAAGTAAAGCAACATGTAAAGCCTAAATAAATAAAGTAGCATAGAAAAGCAACATGGAAAGTCTGAGTAAGAAAACCAACATGGAAAATTAGCATCGAAATCCAAAGTTACTAAAGTAGTGTGGAAATCCTAAGTAAGTAAAGTATCAAGAAAAAGCAACGTGGAAAGCCTGAGTAAGTAATGCAAGGTGGAAAAGTAAATTGGAAAGGTTGAGTTAGTAAAGATGCATGAAAATCTTGAGTAAGTAAAGTAGCATGAAAAAATAACATGGAAAACTCAAATAAGTAAAGTAGTGTAGAGAGTCATATTAATTAAAGTAGCATGGAAAACTCGAGTAAGTAAAGTAGCGTGGAAAGCTTGAGTAAGTAAAGTAAAATAAAAAGCTTGAATAAGTAAAGTAGCATGGAAATCTCAAGTAAATAAAGTAGTGTGAAAAGCTTAAGTAAATAAAGCAATGTGGAAAAGCAGCATGGAAAGCCTAAGTAAAGTATTGTGAAAAGCTCAAGTAAGTAAAGCAACATGAAAAAGTAGTGTGAAAAGCCTGAGTAAGTAGAGAAACATGGAAAAGTAGCATGAAAAGCCCAAGTAAAAGCAATGTGGAAAGCCCAAGTAAGTAAAGAAGTGTGTAAAAGTAGTGTGGAAATCTTGAGTAAGTAGGGTAGTATGTAAATCTCAATTAAGTAATGCATCATAAAAAGCTTGAGTAAGTAAAACAACATAGAAAAGTAGCATGGAAAGCTTGAGTAAGTAAAGCAGTGTAGAAAATTTGAGAAAGTAAAGTAGAATAAAAAGATTGAGTAGGTAAAGTAGCTTAGAAAAGCATTAGAGAAAGACTAAGTAAATAAATGTGAAAAAGTAGAGTGAAAAGATTAAATAAGTAAATAAATATGGAAAAGCAACGTGGAAAGCCTATGTAAGTAAATCAGTGTGGAAAGCCCAAGTAAGTAAAAGAGCTTGGAAAAGTAGCATAGAAAGGCTGAGTAAGTAAAGCCACAGAGAAAAGGAGTGTGGAAAGTTCAATTAAATGAAGAAGCATGGAAAGACTGAGTAAGTAAAGTAGCATGGAAAAGTAGTGTGGAAAGCCCATGTAAGTAAAGTAGTTTGAAAATCTTGAGTAAGTAAAGCAATGTGAAAACATAGTATGAAAAGCTTGAGTAAATAAAGCAGTGTGGAAAAGAAGCATGCAAAGCTCAAGTAAATAAATTATTGTGGAAAAGTAGTCTGAAAATCTTGGCAATTAAAGTAACATAGAAAAATAGCATGGAAATATCGACTATGTAAAGTAGCATGGAAAGACTGAGTAAGTAAAATAGTGTAGAAATCCTGAGTAAGTAAAACAACATGGAAAATGCAAAGTAGTAAAGTAACATGGAAATCTCAAGTAAGTAGAGCAGCATGGAAAAGTAGCCTTGAAAGCCCAATTAATTAAAGCAATGTGGAAAAGCAGTGTGGAAAGACCAAATAAGTAAAGTAACATGGAAATCTCAAGTAAGTAAAGTAGCTTATAAATCTTGAGTAAGTAAAGATGCATGAAAAGCTTAAGTAAGTAAAGTAGCATGGAAAACATGAGTAATTAAAGTAGCATGTAAAATCTGAGTAAGTAAAGTAGCATAGAAATCTAGAGTAAAAAAACTAGTGTGAAAAGCCTAAGTAAAGTAGGATAGAAATCTTTAGTAAGTAAACTAGTGTAGAAAACTTGAGTAAGTATAATAGTGTGAAAAAATAGCATGAAAATTTTGAGTAAGTAAAGCATCATAGAAAAGTAGTGTGGAAACCCTGAGTAAGTAATGTGGCATGGAAAAGTAGTATGCAAAGCATGAGTAAGTAAAGCAACATGGAAAAGCAATTTGGAAAGCTAGAGTAAATAAAGCAACATATAAAAATAGTGTGGAAAAGTAGGGTGGAAAGCCTTAGTAATTAAAGCTATGTGCAAAACTAGCATGGAATAATTGAGTAAGTAAAGCAACATGGAAAGCTTGAGTAAGTAAAGTGACATGAAAAATCAGCATGGAAATCTCGAGTAAGTAAAGTACCGTGGAAAGCTTGAGTAAGTGAAGCAACATAGAAAAGTAAGATTGAAATTTTGAGTAAGTAAATTAGCATGGAAAAATAACATGAAAAGCTCGAGTAAGTAAAATAGCATGGAAAAGTAGCATAGAAAGCTCAAGTAAGTAAAGTGGTGTGGAAAGCCTGAATAAATAAAGTAGTGTGAAAATCTTGAGTAAGTAAAGTAATGTGGAAATCTTGAGTATGTGAAGCAACATGGAAATCTTGATTAAGTAAAGTAGCCTGGAAAAGCAGCATGGAAAGCTTGAGCAAGTAAAGCAATGTAGAAATCTTAAGTAATTAAAGCAGTGTAGAAAAGCAACATGGAAAGTTTGAGTAAGTAAAATAACATGGAAAAGTAGTGTAGAAAGCTTGATTAAGTAAATTAGAATGGAAAAGTAGTATATAAAGTTCGAGTAAGTAAAGTAGCATGGAAATCCTGAGTATTTCAAACTATTATTATTATTATTATTATTATTATTATTATTATTATTATTATTATTATTATTATTATTATTATTATTATTATGCTTTGTCATCTTGATTATTTTATAATCTTGCATTGTCATATCAATCTTTTTTTAATCTTACTTTCCCTAACTTTTTCTTTTTAATCTTTTCTTGCTTTAAATTATCCTTTGGAATAAATATTTTTTATCTATGTTATTTTTGTAATAATTCTTAAATTTTCCACTTTTTATAATTTCACTTCTTCCACTTTAGACTATTTAATTGATGTATCTACTATTAGATCACCATAGTCAATAATAATTTGCACTTTCTTCATTAAATCCACACATCTAATTTTATGATTCCCATGCATGTAATGATATACAAAATAGTATTTTCATCTCCTTAGAGGATTTATATGATTTAATTTGATGTAATTTATTCAAATCTTTTCTCTTATAAACCCACGTGAACTCTTATAAGCCATTTTCTGAACTTTTTAATAACTAGTTATGCATGTATTTTATTGTGGCTTCCAATTTTAAAATGGTGGCTTATTAGACACAAAGTTACTAGATGAAGATTAAAAAAACCATGATTCACATTGACATATTCTTAATGAAATAACCTCCCTAAAAAAGTTGGAATGCTATATCAGAATACATTTTTGGATGCATGTGAGAACCAAATCCTTGCTTGTTGATGCAAGCAATAATCATTCAATGCACTCGTGTACACACAACCTAAACCAAAAGAGGTGAAATGAGGTAACTAGTTAGGGGTAACTATTCAAAAAGCGTGCTATGATGAATTGGGTTGCCTTTAAAAATGTTTATGGGTTTTGGTACATATCAATGTATGAATACATGTATATGTCCTGAATGCCATTTGTGGTACTCATTCTTCTACATAGGACCATTTATACGTCATTATCCCTTGGTAAATACCTCACTCTCCTTAGTGTGTTTCAATTATTCTCAAGGATGGTTATGAATTAAGGTCAGTCTAATTGAGAAGGACAACTCTAACAACCTATGTTATTGTTTTGGTTAAATAAGACTTCGTTAAGAGTACAAGTTACCTCATTTTAATAATTCATAGTTTGGTATGAATTTTGAAGTGTAAGTCATAAAAAATAACTAATATTGAATTAAACACATGTAGATTAAGCTAAAATTCCCATAAGCATAGGGTAGATAATATCATTGTGTAAAATTAATAATAAATAAGAATAAATTGAAACTAAAATCATTGAATGCAATTATCAAGTGCTACTAACCAGGGTTGTTAATTACCTCACAACATAAATTTCACTACACCATTGCCAACATGTTCCTTTTTAGTTCATAGAACACTCAATTAATAAGCATGAATGTCATTATTCAATTAAATAAATAGTGATACAATAATTATCAACATCATTATTCATCAAATATATTTTATTGGTACTCTATAATTAAATCCATGTTATGAAATTATATTGGAAATAGACAATGCAATATAATCAAATAAAAGAGAATTAAATGTAATCAAAATCATATTGAAGTCAAGAGTATATTTAGTTAATCATTGATTATATAATAAATTCCAAGGTTAAAATAAGTGAACATATTCAACTCATATAACTCTTACATATAATCTAATACATTCTATCCATGATTCAACTCAGAATTATGTTAAAATAATGAACAACCATCACGTTAACCATTCATATAAGAGGGAATTCATTAAGGGAAACAATCCCCCTTATACAACACTTTCCAATATAATCAAATATGATAAAGTAACATGTTTCAAATTTTTTAAAGTATAATTTATGCATACATATAATAGGTTTCAAGTATGGAAAAAATTTAGAAGTACATAAACAACAAAAGTTTTCCACATAGATAAATTCATACTACTCATACAATCATCAATGTCTTTTATATGAAAAAGAATTCTAGTCGAGTTTCAAATTTAGTGGAACCGAAATAAATTTTTTCACTTAAGAAACTCTAACAAAATAATGTTGAAAATGTCTTGGAATATTAGTGCAATCAAATTTAGCCATCAAAAGATGATGAAAGCATATGCAGTTCATAGGGATAAAGATCATGAACTATGAAAACAACCATCATTTTTTTATATAAACATCAAAGAAGGAGAAGTATCCCATTTAATAAATTTCATTGAATACATTAGAGTAGTGTAAGATAATTCCCTTCATTAACTCTATATTAATTCATTTAAGAATTCCAATTTAATTTCTTTTAAATTCTAAGCATCCTTTAGAAAAATAATTAAACTCAAAAATTTTACTCATTTCAAGAAATCATCTAATATTAACTTTGAAAATGAAATCAACATTTTTTAGATTTAATAATAATAATAATAATAATAATAATAATAATAATAATAATAATAATAATAATAATAATAATAATAATAATAATAATAATACCACCTTCATGTACAACTAAGTATGTCTGAAGCATGTATTAGATAAAGGTTTTTGTTTGTGTTTCCCACATACACCAGTAAAAATTGTAATTGGGCTAGCTGTATAATCCATGCAAAGATAAAAACATCTAAGAAATGTCCATGTTATATACAACCTATAATGATTACAACATAGTATATAAACAATTCACAAGTATCTATTTATATGAATCAAGGATAACCATTTATTAAATTGAAACTCTAATTTACCAATCAAGTAAAAGTAGCATACTTATGTATGCTTTTAACATCAAAGTAAACACAATGTGAATGTTAGATTATTTTTTTTACTCATTTGAACTATAAAATGTTTTTATCTAGACTAGACAAGATTGTATACTAAATCAAGAGATCAATACTACATCAATAATATCAAAAGAATATTC